>CP126892.1:76937500-77112500 GCA_030440675.1 Furcifer pardalis
GCACTGAATTTGCTGGTGAATAGTTTGGGCAGGTATAGTGTTCAATACTAACTCTTCTGCAACCAAATCTCCCGTTACCTTATCACTGTTCAATGGCAGGTGTCCAAAATGTCATGCACAGTCAATCAAAGTGTAAGAGAAACATATGTTTCCAGCTATACACCGTTTCTTCACCAGCCAATTCGTTCTTTCACATTTTGTGCCTGAGCAATGTTTACCTCCAATGACCAATCAGAAAACAAAGCCAAGCAAAATTGTAACATGTTGACACAAACTATCACACAATTGTGTTCATCTCACATGCTAGCAAGGTCATGTTGACACAGCAAGTCACATTAAGAATAAGCAGGTGTCTTTTATGGACCCTTGCTTTTTATAAATGTGCAAAACCAATTGTCTTGGTTGATCCTTAATGTCACTTTTAGTCAGCACTGCATTAAATATAGTATACCACACTCTAACACACAATCTATAAGAATGCCCACAATTTACATCTAAACAATAAAAAAGCAAAAGAGAATGAAACTTTTTTGAAAGGCTATAAAATCATTCTTCAGGATAAAATTGCCCTCCAAGTTTACATAGTTGTTATTGAGAGCTTTTATGGTGCAGTATTCCAACTGAGCTATTTAAAGCTCTAAACCAGTGATGGCAAACCTTGGCACGGCAGCTGTTACTGAACTTCAATTCCCAGAAGCCTTGATCAGCAGGAGTGCTGACTTGGGCTTCTGGTAATTGAAGTCCAAGAACTCCTGAAGTGCCAAGGTTCACCATCACTGCTCTAAACAATGATGCTGTTAAAGTGTTTAACTCAATGTGCCAGCGAATTTGAAAAATGTAACAATGACCACAGGACTGGAAAAGGTCAGTTTACGTTCCTATTCCAAAATAAATAAATAAATAAATAAATAAATAAATAAAGGCAATGCCAATGAATGATCACACTACCCCAAAATTGCACTCATCTCACATGCTAGCAAAGTCATGCTCCAAATCTTACAAGCTAGACTTCAGCAATACATGGATTGAGAACTTCCAAAAGTACAAGCAGGCTTCTGAAGAGGCTGGGGACCTAGAAGCCAAATTGCCGACATTTGCTGGTTCATGGAGAAAGCAATAGAGTACCAGAAAAGCATCTACTTCTGTTTCATTGAATATGCCAGGGATCAGCAAGCTTGGCTCTCCAAATTTTCTTGGACTTCAATTTCCAGAATCCCTGATCAGCAGGTGTACTGACTTGGGCTTCTGGTAATTGAAGTTCCAAGAACACTTTGAGTGCCAAGTTTGCTGACCCTAGGACTATGCAAAAACATTTGATTGTGAGGACCACAACAAACTGTAGCAAGTCCTTAAAGAGATGGGAGGACCAGACCACCTCACTTGTCTTCTGCAAAAAACCTTTATGCAGGTCAAGAAGCAATAGCCAGGACTGGACAGAGCATCTAACTCGTTTATAATAGGAAAAAGAGTGCAACAAGGCTATATATTGTCACTCTGCTTATTTAACTTATATGCAGAGTATATCATGCCTAATGCAGGGCTGGATGAAGCAGAAGAGGAATTAAGATTGCTGGGAAAAATATCAACAACTTTAGATATGCAGATACACTACTCTAATGTCAGAAAGTAAATAAGACCTAAGAAGATCCTCTTGATGAGGGTGAAAGAGGAGAGTGTAACATCTACCTTGAAACTCAACATTTTAAAAAAACCAAAGGCATGGCATCTTGCCCTATCACTCTCTGGCAAATAGAAGGGGAAGAAATGGAAGAAGTGAAAGACTTTACCTTCTTGGGATTGAAGATCACTGCAGATGGTGATTGCAGCCATGAAATTAAAAGGCAACTAATTCTTGGGAAGCAAGCTATGAGAAATTTGGGGAACATAGTTAAAAGTAGAGACATCACCTTGCAAACAAAAGTGCACATAATCAAAGAAATGGTTTTTCTGGTAGTAACTTATGGTTGTGATAGCTGGACCATAAGGAAAGCTGAGCACAGAAGGATAGACACATTTGAGATGTGGTGCTGGGGGAGGAGAATGTTGAGAAGCAAAAGGGAAGGAAAAAGAAGCAAAAAGAGGAAGCAAAAAGGAATAGGTCAATCTTAAAATAAATCAATCCCAACTGCTCCTTGGAAAGTCAAACAATGAAGATGATGTTAAAGTACTTTGGACATCAAATAAGAAGAGAGGATTCACTTGAGAAAGCCTTGATGCTGGAAAAGGTCGAGGGCAAAAGAAGGGGGTGGCAGAGAAAGAGATAGCTAAATAGCATTGTTGCTACAATGAGCACAAAGCTGGGTGGGTTGAGAAGGATGTTGGGAGGACAGGCGTGCGGTGGTCCATGGGGTTGCAAAGGGTCGGAATCGACTGTACAACTGAACAACAAAATATCACTGCAGACAATGACTGCAGCCATGAAATAAAAAGATGTTTATTCATTCGGAGACAAGCCATGGCAAACCTAGGCAACAGAATAAAAAGTAGAGCCATCACCCTGCCAACAATAGTCTGCATAGGTAAAGCAATGGTCTTCCCTGTAGTAAAGTATGACTGTGAGAGTTGGACCATAAAGAAGACTGAGTACAGAAGAATAGCTGCCTTCAAACTGGTGCTGAAGAAGACTGTTGAGAGACCCTGGATTGCAAGGAGATCAAATCAGTCAGTCCTAACGAAAATCACTCCTGACCACTTCTTGGAAGGACAAAAACTGTAGCTGAAATTAAAATACTTTGGCCACCAAATGAGATAAGAGGAATCACTGAGGAAGACCATGATGCTAGGAAAGATTGAAATCAAAAAGAGAAGGATATGGCAGAGGATGAGATTGCTAGACAGCACTGTTGATGCAGTGGGGGTATTTCTGGGCAGACTTCGGTAGATGATGAGGACAGTGGATCCTGGCATATGGTGGCCCACGGGGTCACAAAAGGTCAAATTCAACTGTCTGACTGAACAACAATGGTGCAGTGGTTAAGCTGCAGCATGCAGCCAAAACTCTGCTCACAATCTGAGTTCAATCTTAGCAGGCTCAAGTTGACTCAGCTTTCCATCTTTCCCAGGTCAGTAAAATGAGTACTGTACTCAGAGTACTGGGGACAAAATGATAATTACCTTGTCAACTGCCCAGTGAGTGCTCTAAGCACTATGAGACACTATATAAGTGTAATTCCTATTGCTACCCAAAAGCTATTGAACATACCAATATTATTGGTCAGCTGTTCTTTCTATCTGACTCTCCAACCCGATTTTCTGGCAATATATAATTCATGCTAACACTTTTTTCTTTATTCTTCCCAGTTTCATTCCCATTTTCACATTAAAAAAAAGAAAGTCATGCATTAAATTTATTACACTGGTGAAATCTTCAATTATAATAGCAAGGTGCTTAACAACTTTTGCTTATCAAATTTTATCAGAGATGCTTCATCACCAAACCAGACATGATACAGAATCTCATTGATTTTTCTTCAATTATCTTGTTAGCCAAAACTCGCCTTGATTGACTTGCTCCTCTTTCAACTCTTGAGGGCAAATGAGGACAGACTACTTTAAGCTGCAGGTATTTTACATATGTATCCCCCTTCACACTGTAAGCACAAATGAAACTGGGCAAATAAAATGTAATGAACAAAGGAAATGTTGGGCTGACCCTCCTCTCAGCCAAGTTCCATTTCATACCATAGCCTTCCAAGACAATTTGTTTTCTTTTAAAGCCAAAGTAAGGAAGAAACTAAAGCGTTCTTTGCCAAAGCCTATTTGGCCCCAGTCATTCATCAAACCCCAAAGCAGCACTACTTAACTGGTTGAGCACTGGCAGAGGATATCTTCCCAAGAAGGTACACAGCACCAAGAAAGAGGTGGATAATGCAGAAAACCATTGATGGCAAGGGCAGGGTGGAGAAAACATTAACCACCCAGAATATCCTTTGAGGTAAGCACAGCTACTTCATCCTGATGGCATCAACCTGGCTGACCTGCAGCTGCAAGATATTTAGAGCAAGCTGGTGGATTAGCTGCAGCTAAGTTGTTTTGGCAACAAGGCAGGGGCTTTGTCCCTTTTCTGCAGCATTATGGGCTCTGGGCCAGATCTAATTTTGGGCAGCATGTAAACTAATCTGCTCCTCGAAGGTGGGAAATTTCCTTAGGGCACCTTGGCTGCATGTGGGGCAGCCCAACTCCCAGGTATGGGAACGAATCAAGCAATTGGTCACATTCACTCTCCACACACTACATTACACAAATGTTTGAGCCCTGAGAGTAACATCCAGAATTGCCTGGTGGACAGAAGACAACACATGTGTACACACTTTCTTGGGACATCCTGTACACACATCACCAAGCTTCAGCTTGCACATACAATTCCCCTTACTCTACTCTAATGTCATTTTAGCTTGGAGACACTTAAATACCCCTAATTTGCCTGCTGAGATTTAAGACTAGCAAGGGGTGGTTGAATAGAAGTGAACACATTCACTTATGTTCACTTGCAATTTTTGCCAAGACCACTGAAAATTATTGCTACGGGCAATGATAAACAAGTACTCTCAGCAATGGGGTTGCTGTGGTTTGGGAAAATATTATGCCTCTGCAACCAGCTAGTGATCTTGGCAGCAGGATTAAATGGGTTCAGTATAACATTTTAGCACCCAACAGCCTCTCCTACTAATGGTTATTCTAAAATAACAATCTCAGCAACAAATTCCTTCTTAATTTTGCTTAATTTTGTTGTGATAATAGCAATTTTGCATATACCGTACTAACTCTGGGTATCCATGTGAGAATAGCTTTTGCAACCTAATGTGATTGTGCTTTGTCACTAACCTATTGCTAAAGTTCATTTTCCTGCTTCTGGAATTTGGGACAATCTCTTACCCCTCTTCCTGTTTGCTTGCTCCATTGACCATTTTTCCTGACTATACAGCAGGCATGGAGGATGTCTCTTCCACATGGCGGATATTCCAATTTTTTCTCAGCCTTTTCTTCTTCTCAATGCAACTGCAGATCAAAACTATAAGTAAAGATTTTTTTCCCCTATATTAAATGCTTCTAAAGTGATTTTTACCACTAAAAAAGTGATGGGTGGGGGTTCTGAGATTGGGACTATTCTCTCACATTTCTCTATGCTGCTGTTGTTGTTTTACCACACACTCTGCTAACTAGAAAGCATAAATCAAAATTTGCCAACAAATTGTTGGTGAGCATAGGAAAGAAACAGGAGAACCATAAACCATTTTCTAATTATTCCTATCCATGGCATTTCCTTTTCCAAAGTATGGATCCAATTCAGGCATATGATGAATGGCAGGAAATACTTGTAGGGGAGAAATTACAAGTGTTGTTTCCATAGCTGCTTTATGAAGGCTCATCACATATCTTGCTGATCCTAAATCAATTGGCAGTAAATATTTGAACAACTTATATTTGGGATTTCAAAGACAGGTTCTTTCAAAACATAATTTCTAAATAAATACATGAAACAAAAGTTCAAACAACAAAGTTCTACATATATTAGATCCCTAATTTAATAATGCATACAGCAATTTTTAGTCAGTGATACTTAAAGTTAAAAATGAATATCTGGGCTTGATCCTACAAATAGTTTGTGCACCCAAGTTATGAGGCTGGCTTTGGCTGCTGGCCAAGACCACACTATCCACCACTTTCCACAGAAAGAGATAGTAGCTACTGTTGTTTGTGGCTGGATCTAATATTCCAAGCAGCCATTCAAAGTAAAACAAGAAGAACCACAGGAAAAATAGCAGATGTCAATAAGGAATTACGTTATTGTCAAATTAGAACTTGGTAGCATCAAATCATTACTTGATTGTCTAGCTACTCAGATTGAAGAATGCTTACACATGGTTCTCAGCCAATTAAAAGTCTAGGCAGGGTTCCAATTAAGGCTTGATGAACTGCTAAGAAACCATGAGAAATATGAGAAATTTCTGCAGTTTCATAGACTTTTATCCCTCTCATTCTTGACCTTCTGAAGGACATAACATCTAACAAAATCTTAAACTGCTCCAAAATCAGTGAATATGTTTACTTTAAGACTCAATACAGGCTAGTTTTACAACCTAGTTAAATAAACAAGCATACAAAGAAATACAAACCAATATTACCAACATCTTGAGAAAAAGAATATTTTCAATCTGAAGTAATATTTTTATATAACTACAAGATCTTCAACTTTTATGACACCAGACCCTTTTTGTTTGTTGTTTCCCCTACTTCTAGTATTAATACTCACAATTTGAAATGACACACAACTTTTCTACAGTGGTAGGCAGTGGTGTAGTGGAAAATTTACAAGTGAAGTTACTCATCAAGACATTGCCCATAGACAGTCACCCAACATAGCAAGATTTTAAAATGTAGGCAGCTGAATTAATCCACAGAACAAATAAAGGGCAGGTTTTTTAAAATAACATTGATGGCTCTTAATTGTACATCCTAGACCAAACCACATTAAAAGACTTTCCTATGCAACATGGCCAACATTTCCTGGGGAAATCCATTTTCCTGGTCAATTACTGAGACAACTGAAGCTATGAACAAACAAACAAATTCAAAGGATTTAAAATTTGCACCTGTAAAATCTAGTTCCACTTTGACACAAGACAAAAACTTGTGACTAAAAATTTAAGGTCACATAATAGAACAAGCAGAAATGCATGTAAAAGATTACTGATGGGATGTATACTTCAGCTTTCAAGGAAGTTGCAGATCTGAATGTTCTGTATTGAGGGGTACAGGACCTCCTTGTGCACAAAAGAATTAATGCACCACTTTCCTTGATAAAGAGAGGGATATTCCACTTGTTTTTCTTAGGCAACCATTTAGACTTGCAACTTTCTACCTGTAGTATGGAATCATAATATCCAGAGTTTTTATCTCTCAGTTTTAGTGTTTGCGCAAATTGACCTCACCCTAATAGGATGGAATCCTTTCATTAAATTCTGGTTTTGATTGTTCGTTATGCTCTCTTTGCAGCCCTGACATCAGAAATCAATCTACAAGTCATCATTTATTTATTTTTCACTACTAAAACTAAATTCAAATGGAACTGTTTGAAATCAGTTTTCTTTTGATACTTCCGGATTCCAGCTGCTGGTACCTCCACCACCACCACCACCCAGCAAAAAAAGTCAAATGCTGCCTTAGAGGTCCCAGTCTGGTCTTTCAGCACAGTCAATGTGATTCACTTATACCTTAATTATCCTTCCTTTCCTTTCTTCTAAAGATCAGCACTAATGAGGTCTTATCATATGAAAGACATTTAATGGCATATACTTTTTTTAAACAAAGTTTTATATATTTTAGCCAGTACATATATGCATAGGACTTAGAAACCTCTAAAACAATTGCCTGAAAATGTAACAGGATGCTATTTTATAGTACCTATCCCTTTTTTAGAACTGTCTGAAGCACTGTCAATGTGTGTATATACATCTAAACGTATACCTTTTAGAAATTTGAATGCAAATTAATGCACCAGCTTAACAATGTACAATCTTTCTTCATAAACAGTCCAGACTAGAACAGTACGTACCCCCACCTTTTGGGCCCACAAACGACACCAACCTGTCTTTTTATTGTGTACCTGTGTCTGTACATATGCATGAGCCAACATTCAAAAAAGATCATTGCAAAAGAAAAATGTATGAGATATCATATTATGAAATAAACTTGATACACAATGTCTTAATACACAATGTGAAATGGATGGGTGAAGTCCATGTTCCAAAACTGAAAGTACAAACCTGTATGTTTTATCAAACCATGTCACATATGAACCTTTCTATTTTGATGTGTATCAGTAGAAAATACAAACACAGGTGTTAACAATTGTTCCAAGGCAATTTCAAAAGCAGACATAATCATTTCTAAAATCCATGCTCCTATCAGACACACAACTCTGTGTGTGTGTGTTCAAGTACCGTATATATGACGTACTTCCCCAAGCCATGTGGTTAATGTTAGGATCCTAATATAATTTTGCAGGGCTCTGCTCTCTGCTGCATAAATATTCATTGTAGACAATCTAATGAACATCACTGGAAACAACATTCATTATATCACAAATCACATAGCTAGATGTTACCTCCGCTCATGACAGAGCCAATAAATGTGAAAAGGGAAACTTGAAATGAGGAAAGGCAGCAGAAAGGAAGATTTAGGTCAGGATTTAGTTATGAAACAGAATAAAACTCAAGGACAATGTGAATTTTTGTCCAAATCAAATAAATTGCATATGTAAGATATGGATAATCCTTAAAAAAAAACATACTAGGAAGCTACCGGTGTTTTGTTGGTTCCTTTGTTTGTTTATTTGGTTAAAAAGAGCTAAATGGCAGTGTGATTAGTCATAAACTTAAATACATATCCAGACAAAAACAATAAAAAAATAGAAAACATAAACATTGTGGCACCTTAAAGACTGTTACATTTCAGTGTCAGCTTTCATTAATATCCATTTCTTCATGTGTATCAATGAAAGTCTGTAACAGTCTATAAGTTGCCACATTGTTTTTGCCTAGTTATGTTTGCACAGACTAACATGGCTAGTTCTTTGAAAAATAAAATGTTCATGCAGTTACAGAAATCTTTTGGTTTCCTTTGGTGGCAATACAACTGAAGCCACTTGCAAATGACATTTCCCTTCCCTTCATTCTCCACATTGTTTACTGATGACCAAATCCAAGCAGAGATGTTCATCCAAGAAAATACCATACTGTTTCCTCTGCTAGATACTTCACAATCTTCAAGCTGTAAAAGTGCTCAGTAATAGCAAAGGCATTTAAAAGTAACATTTGCACCTCTGCATTACCCAGTCAACAGCAAAACACTGCTGATTCTGTGACACTTCCATTTTCACTCACAAGCACAATTACCACAATTCACTCTATACCTAAACTGCAGTACGGCTATATTATATACAGTACGCCCCTCAATAATATACTGAGCCTGATAAAATATAGACTTCCTTTATAGCAGGGGTAGATGATCTCAATGGGATTGAGGGTAGATGAGAAAGGCGCAGTCAAACAAGCTAATCTACATGCTTAATTTTCTGGGTTTTTTTAACACTGCCCCAATGGTTATGTACTACAAAAGTCGTTACTATGGAGTCAATTAATGGAGAAGCTTCACCAAAAACACATTTTAAATGTGCTCCCCTAATCTCTAGGAACAAAATAGTTTTTTGAGATTATATTTAATTTAAAAAATTAGAAAGGGAGTGGTGTTGAGAGGCTGGCTCTGTGGGGTTACAATGCAGCTCACAGGACATGTAGCCTACCCTGATTTATGCCATGAAATCCATGAAATCATACATCTTTCAACACCATGTGTTTTGTACCTGGAATATCTTTATTTCCATCCACAAGAAAGGAGGTCCACCACCCACCCACCCAATCCCAATGCTCAGCATTATCAGCATAGAGTAGGACAGTTCTTCATTCTTATTCCTTAACTGTGGGCTGGGCAATATATTTAGAGGTCATTCTGGCTTTTTTATTTCATTCACCAAGCCATTTGTCAAATGACAATTTTATTCTTCAAATGATAACCCAGCCCTTAAACTTTGTTGCCTTTCAATTACCAAATCTCAGACCTAAAAGCAGAACCCAGCATCCTGCCACATTTCTGTAACCACAGTGATCATCAGCACAACTCCTACGTATGTATGGTATGTATGGTATGTATGTTTATATAGTACAAGCAGAATTAGTTGGAGGGAGAGAGGCTGTACTGGATATGTATGACGCTCTACTACTGTTCTGTGTTGGCATTCTGAGTAGTTGTGTTGTGCATGTCAGCGCATAAACCTGTGAAATGTCAAAAAGATTCAAAGTGCTTGGGGCAGTTTAGAGCCACTTGCCTGTTTTATATGCCAACCACGACTACACTAATACAGTACGTCAATGCAACATGTTGTAAGTCTCTGTGTGGATACAAGAGCTGTAGGTTCAAGCAAGATGAAAATCTCTTTTCTAAGAGCCTGGTGGCATGGTGGTTAAACTATGAGTTTGAGCCTGACAATGATCAAGGTTAACTCAGCCTTCCATCCCTCCAAGGTCAGTAAAAATGAGTACCCAGTAGGGGGGGGGCAAAAAAAAACCCTAATTACTGTACCTTGTGAACTGCCCAGAGTGTGCACTAAGCACTTTGGGGCAGCATATATGTATAATTGCTATTACTATTTTCCTGGTCTGTCTAAAAGTAGCTATACGCCCATCACCAAAGATGAGTCATCATTAAAGCCAACACGCTTGTTGGATGTGCATCTTTGTTTGATGTGGAATGCCTGCTTAAGTGTCAGTATTTACAAGGCTGGGTGACATCACAGCAAGTGTTGAAAAATATATCCCGTTCTGACTCCCAGGGCCAACACAAGGTGTGAAGCAGAAGGTGGCCTTTAAGGGCACTGTTTGCCAAGCAGCAGCACAACCTGAAGACACCGTGTTTTCAGTGATGCTTTTATGTTACAAACGTGCAGTGCCTACAGATAAGGAGGACAGAGCAGTGGCTGCTAACCTGGAGTCTTGGTGGTGCAGTAGTTAAATTGCAGTACTGCAGCCTAAACGTTGTGAGTTCGATCGTGACAAGCCAAGGGTGTCTCAGTTTTTTACCCTTCCAAGAGGTCGGTAAAATAAGTACCCAGAACGTTGGGGTGCAAAATGCTAATTACCTTGCGCACCTCCCAGGGAGTGCACGAAGCGTTATGGGGCGGTAAGGTAAAGGTTTCCCTTGCTTGAAAGCCAGTTGTATCTGACTCTAGGGGTCAGTGCTGATCTCTGTTTCAAAGCTGAAGAGCCAGCGTTGTCTGCTTCTGCAGACGTTTCCGTGGTCATGTGGCAGGCATGACTATACACTGGAGCGCACGGAACACTGTTACCTTCCCACCGAAGTGGTCCCTATTCATCTACTTGCAATTTCTTGCTTTTAAACTGCTAGGTTGGCAGGAGCTGGGACAAAGACGGGAGCTCATTCCGTCCTAAAGTACTCGGGAATCGAACGGCTGACCTTCCGCCTCCCTGTCAGCGTCTTAGCCACTTGAGCCACTGCAGTCCCTTATGGGGCGGTACAGAAGTGGAATTGCTATGGCTATTAACCTGGGTCTCCTTGTAAAGCTCTGGACGCCATCCTGTCCAGCCCATCTGAAGAATCGACCTCTACTTCACGCACACTTTCACGCTGTTGACAATGCGTTAGCCTACCAGGCACCACAAGGCTCTCCGTGGTCCGCCCTTGGCTTGCAAACCAAACCCTCACGGACGCGGGGCTCTTTCCCAGCAGGTGCAACTCAGGCTCTGCAGCCGGGCGGGAGCGCGTCAGGGAGCGCGCGAGGAGAGCCCGAGCTAAAAGCGACCCCCGAGGGCGTTTCCTACCGGCCCGGCTCTGTCCACCCACCCCTCAGCTAACACCCCCCCCCCGGGGGGGCGCTGGGGAGGGTCGTCACGGCGCACCCACCTGCCGTAGGCGTGGCTGGCTGGCCTGAGGCGACGTCCCGCCTCCGGGGGGCCCGGGGGACGTGGGGGAAGCCATCTTCCAGCGCCTTGGCTCCTTGCTCTCCCTCCCGCCGTGTGTGTGAATGTGTGTGTGTCACCCGCGCCGCTCCTCAGTCCTGCTGCGCCGGAGACTGGGCAGCTCCCGCCGCCCCCTGCTGCTGCCGCCGCCCGGTCCTCAAGTGGGCCGTGAGCGCCGAGAGGCAGACGCCGGCGGGCTCCTCACGCCCGGCTGTCTTGCGCGCTCGTGGCTCGCCAGTTGCTCCGCCCTGCCGAGGTGGCGGGCACCTTTCCTTGCCTACGCCGGGCGAGAGCCCCCGAAGGAGCGGCTCCGCCTCACAGCCGCCACCTTCCCCCCCCCCAAGAAAATAAAATAATAATAACAACACGCCCCGAATTCCCTCCAAAACTGCAGTGGGCAGGAGGGTACAAATGCAAAGGGGGGGGTGAGGGGCGGAGAAGAGCGGGAAAGGGGCACGCGGCTGGTCAGGGGAATGACCTTCCCTGAGAAAGTCGCGAGTCGCTGCCCCCTCTCCGGCTCTCTCGGGGGGGGGAGGGAATGTCCATCCGTGCCCAGTTTTGGTGCAGTTTCCCGCGTAATTCTGTGGTCTGGGTTTGGGGGAGGCGCGCGCTCCCGCCCGCTGGGTGTGTGTGTGTGGGGGGGGGAGGAAGGCTGCAGAGAGTGGAGTTGACGGGGGGGGTGGAGTGAGAGGGACATCCAGGGCTTGTGGAGGAGGGAAGGATTACGGGAGCAGGTGGCCTTCGGGCTCGCACGCGTTCCCGCCACCGCCGAGAGGGAGACGTGGGGCGGGGAGGCGGGAGACGACGATGAGGTCATCCGGACATCTCCTTGAAATACGGCATGGCGGGGGGCGTCGTTTTTGACTGAGCGGCGGGGCCACCAAGGGGCGGGGACATGTTCAGAAATGAATGATTTAATTCTTTTAATTAAAAAAAAAAGCCTCAGAAAAACCACCCCGCCAGCCACCCTTCCCTAGCTCTCCAATCCCTCCCCCCCGCCGCCATTCCGTCATTTCTCAGCAGATCGGAGAACGGCTGCCCGCGTCCTTCACACCCACCGAACTCCGATTTCACTTCCCTGTAAAAGCGTTATGGGTATAATAATTTCCTGCCAGAAACTATTCTGGGTTGAAATGGGTTTTGCAGAAGAAACTCCGCTGAGGGAACTCCCAAATCGGGCTCCTTTCATGTCCCAAGAGCTGGGACGGAGACGGGCGCTCAAAGAGTCATGCAATATCCGGGTCTCGAACTGCCAGCTTGCCAGCTAACAAAAGGCGAGCTTCTTAACCACTGAGCCACCGCAACCCCAATTTTATGGGTATCTCTGTGTTATCCCGGTGCGTGTGTTCTTGGATCTTTAAGTCTCTTCGCCTTAGGCGTTGTCTCGGAGCTTACTGCGGAGGTGTCGTCCCCGCGGGCGATTCCTCCTTTATGGTCTAAATTAGGCAGCGAGGGAGGCAGAAGGAACGAAAGGATCGATGGAGCGAGCCTGTTTATTTATTTGTCTCCCGCCTTTCTTCCAGCAAGCCAAACGAGGCTGGCATGACATTTTTGAAGGGGTAGCTGTGTTAGTCTATGCAAGCATATCAGAGAGACAAAACAAAAACCCAGGGATGGGATGTAACAGGTTCTCACCAGTTCGCCAGAACCGGTAGTAACTTTTCCCAGTGTCTCGGAAAACCGGTAGCAGCTTTTGGGGAGAGCCACCTTCGGGGCTTACCTTTTCACTGGTTCCCCCACTGTGCTTGCGTGCCAAACACTTGGTGTGCATGCACACCTACAGTACTTGGCGCATATGCACAGCCTCCTTGCTGTCCTCCCAAGTGGGGAGGAGGAAGAGAAGCTGCTAGCCTGAAGCTCCCTATAGCCTGTTCCCCAGGGTAAGTCACTCACCTTTGGGTGTGGTGTGTCTGTGTGCATTTTAATGTGTATTTAATACCTTTACCTATATTGATGTACTACCACAGTATTTTAAAAAGGCCTGGTGGCTGGCAGGCCTGACAGCCTGGCTTGGAGTTTTTAAGCAAAGTCTTAGAGTTCCTTTGCTGTTCCAATTGGTGTTCCAATTGGAGAACCCTTAAGGAGATACAACTATTTTACATTTACATTAAGGCATATTATCCTAGAGAACTGGTTAGGCAAAGACTTAGTACCTAATTTCTTTAACTGTTGAAAAGTTCCATCTTGTGGTGAGTTCATTCTGTAGGTCCTTCCATCTGACCTAGTGTGAGAAAGATTAGCCAGAATAAGCTTTAAGCTCTGGTTTAAAAGTTCTGGTTGATTTGTGTTTCGGGTGGGCGGGTGTATTTTAATGTATGTATTTATTTTATCTATCTATCTATTTAATTTATTTATGGGTTTGTGTTGTGGGTGGGTGGGTGGATGGGTTGAGGTGTGTGTGTGTGCTTATTTTTATTTTATTTTTAATTATTTTTATTTATTTATTTTTTCTTTAGCACCGCCCATGTCATGACTTCATGACATTGGCTCCGCTCACACTGTGATGACATCACGGTTGGGTAGTAAAATTTTTGACATCCCACCACTGCAAAAACCCAACAACAATAAAACGTGGCACCTTAAAAACTAATTACTGTGTTTTAATGTTAGCTTTTCTGGCTCAAGTCAGCTGGTCTGCCAAAGTGGATCCAGGCCCAATGATTTTCATGATCCAGATTGCTGAAGTTTTTTATCTGTCACTGCTACACCACACTTTCCCAGTTCTGAAGTCCTGGAGTTGAGTGAGGCTTTTCTACCACCAGGCATGTTGTAAAAAGAAAATAAACCAAGATCATGGCATTCAGCCCCATCACTCCCTAGCACATAGAAGGGGAGAAATGGAAGCAGTGAGAGACTTTAACTTCTTGGGATCTAAGCTCGCTGCAAATGGTGATCTTAGATCTTATGTTGCTATGGCAAATCTAAGCAACATAATAAAAAGTAGAGGCATCTTCCCAGCAACCGATGTATGGCTGTGAGAGATGGCCCATCAGGAAGGTTGAGTGTAGTAGAATAGATGTCTTTGAATGGTGGTGCTGGAGAAGACTATTGAGAGTCCCCTGGACTGCAAGGAGATCAAGTCAGTTAATCCTGAAGGAAATCAACCCTGACTGCTCCTTGGAAGGACAAATACTGAAGCTGAAGTTCAAGTATTTTAGCCACCAAATGAGTAGAGAGGACTCAGTGGAAAAGAACCTGATGCTAGGAAAGATTGAAGGCAAAAGGAGAATGGGGCAGCAAAGGATGAGATGGCTAGACAGCATCTTTGAGGCAGTGGACGTAGATCTGGATGGACTATGGAAGATGGTGAGTGACAGAGGAGATTGGTGTGCTGTGGTTTTTGGGGCCACAAAGTGTTGGACTTGATTGTGTGATTGAACAACAAAACATGATATAGAATTGTAGCCTAGAAGTGCTGACCCTGGTGAAACTGAGTTCTGCTGAGCTCAATGAGCCATCCCAATAAATATGCACAGGGAAGGTCGCAGTCTCAAACCATTTTGAAGTCTAGCCTGGTTTTATCATTAGAAAGAGTTAGACTTTTGCCTTAAGAGGGGCAGCAATGGCCGCTCCTACATGTTGTTTTGAATGCCCTGGCTCTCTGCCGAAAGACAGAATCATGCTCACCACAGTACTCTCCTGATTACTATCCAGCTGATGCAGGTGATGCTTATCTTATAATATTCTTACATTTAAAACACAGCCCACATAAACAATCTAAGCAGAATTATGCTCACCACATTACTCTCCTGATTCCCTAAACTATCCAGCTGAAGCAGGTGATGCTTATAATATTCTTACATTTAAAACACAGTCCACATAAATAATCTAGGTAGACTCTTCAATATTTCCTAAGTCAATTGTACCAAACACACATTTTCAAACTCTACTCTGTACTGATGGCTGCTTGACAGTAATCAGTGGATAATGATCCAGGCTTTCTCAGAAGCAACCTGTGCTCTGGAAAGTCACTATTATAGTTGAGGAGAAATGAAGAGAAATATCAGGAGCAAGTCCTCTTTGACCCATCTCTTCCTTCACCCACGTAATGGAATTGGCTCCAGAGTAAGTCGTATTTAAAGGAGACCCACTTAACTCAATAGGATATGAATTATGTATGAGTAATCTATTGGTATGTTGAGATCTACTCTGAGTGTGACTAAATTTGCAACCAATCCATTACTTTTGGTGTGATTCATATGTAGCTGCCGGTCACAACATCTCACTCTTTAAAGCACCAATAGAGGAATTAAGATAGAGGAAACCCCTGCTGCAACCAGAGCATAGTAACTTTTATTCATCTTGCAGGTGCCAGTTAGATGTCTCTGGGAAGCTCACAAGTAAGACTAGAAAGCAAACTTTTAGAAACTCAGCCCTAAGTTTGGAAGATGATGGTGAAGACCTTCTACAGTAACCTATCTATGTGTCATGTGAGCTTTCTTTGTGGTAGTGACAATGGTGCTTTATGAAGCAATATTGCTGCAGATTGTGATATTTTTAATAACTCCTCAAGATGATTTAAGCCTGTCTTTGTCAGCAGATTGTATTTCTTCATTCTTGTAGGAATAATAAGACAATCTATGTAAGAAGGTAAACAGACACAAACCTAACAAAAGCCAATTCCAGCCTTCCACAACACTGTTATTAACCTGAAAGCAATTGCTATATAACTAAAAGCCTTTTTCTTCAGTCTTCTTAGATTAAAAAAACCCCTTGGCTCTAGCTTCACTACCAGAAGTTGATTCAGAAGAGAGGAAAAACCAAGCTGCTTCCTAATTTAACATAATTGCATTTCAGAAACCAGCCTTTGTTCGTTTGGCAGAAAGTCAATCACTCAAAGAATGACCTGGAAATTTATGCAATTAGGACTCTCAGAGTTTATTACTTATGTTAATAATACTACAGTTGCATTGAGATTTCACTTTCTGTAGTTGCATCCACTTTCATTGGGTCTCCACCATCACAGTGAATACTGTACATAAACCCGTGCTAAATATTTCATTTTGTGTGTCACAGAAAATGGTTTGTAATCCATCAAAGCTCACACTGAACAAAATCTGTTAGTCTTCAAGATACCACAATAAATTTGTTTTATTTTTGTTATACAAATCATTGGTTTTTCATCTGGCCTAACACAGTCTGTCTCCAAATAACAAGATGCCTGCCAATCCAATTCTGCACAAAGAACCCTGTTAGTAACAATCCACCTTCATTCCAAAATTTGCCAGACTTGAGGTACTGAACACACGCATTATACATACAATTCCATCCTGTAGCAAGAGATCAGTAATGATATCAATGTGAGCATGCCTGATACTCCTGAAGGGCATGGCCTTAAGCTATCTCCCTGTTTGCTAATTCACTCAATCAAGGGCTTTTGCCATCATGCTGATTAATAGGTACAACAGAGGGATAGCAGAGAGTATGCAACTTAGGTGACATGTTAAAGAAAACAATGGGCAGCAGCAGTATCTAAAGACTTTCCTAAGCAAATATGGCATTATATACATTGACTCAGCCTAAGTCTAAGATGTCTGGCCAGGTTATCCTGCTATGGTAATAGAGTAGACCACAATGCCAGTGGTCTACTGATCATCAAGTGTTGGTTAACTGACCTGACAACCCTGAGGACTAACGGCCTTGGATGGCAAAGTCCATAGGAAAGGGCGATTTAATCCCACTTGAATCCATCTTGATGGAGAGCAGCAGCTTCATCAGTGGTACTGGACTGGCTCATGCTGCATTGCAGAAGGCAGATGAAAGGGCACTGCATTATATTCTCAGGACAGTCTTTATGGCTGATCACCATGATGATCACCTATATTCAGATTCGGATGTGGCACAGGAAGAAGATGTTACCTGTCTTTACAATTCTCAAGGGAGGCTCTTCTATTTGTGTTCTATTTCCCCTTCATAACTAGAAATGTAAAGATTCAGCATAGAACTGAATAGGAAGAAAGAAAGAGAAAAAGAAATTTATGATATACTGTACAAGTGAACATAAAGGAGCTTGTCACCTCAGTCTTAAACAGAGATACAGTACAGTATGTGATAAGAATGGTGCTGCATTGATTTCAACAGATCATGTATCCTTACAGTTCTGGTTACAGTTGCTGCCTAATAGTTCAAGCAAGTGTAAAAAGAGAGGCAGGCAACAGGGTGTGTTGTCACTGGCAGTCTATGTTTGAACCAGCAGAGAAGGTTCCCAGAATTACTTGGATCAGGGTATTTTTAAACATCACATTATCTTGTTTCCAAAAATCAATAGTCATTACAGTACTTTGGAGGACGTTGGGATATAAATGGCTTTCATTCCACAGACAACTCACTTGATGCTTGCAAAGATGATCTTCAAACTTTTTTATGTACATGTATATGCACACATGTGTGCGCGCGCAAACTTTACACATATCTTCATTTCCATCAGCATTCAAATGTTCGAATAAATTTCTTTTGAAAAAACTGAAAGTAGACAAACTATTTATAATCTGATTCTAGAGTATTTGAATCAAAATATCAGCTGTTCATATAATGAAATGTCTAGGGTTTCCCCTATATTGCATATCTGGTAACTACCTGGCATTGGGTTGGATCCAGTACTGCACTATTCAGAATGCTGTTTATGACCCATAAAGTCCTGTACTGTTTGTGACCAAGCATATTTAAAGATTTTACTCTTCCATATGATCCTGTCTCTGGTTTAAAGTGTTTGGGGAAGCAAATATCTTGTTCCTGCCATTCCCAAAATGTATTTGGTATATTTCCCAGACTGTGGGCTGATCTGCCAAGAAAGGCTAAGCAGGCTCCATCTTTGCTGGCCTTTCACCCACAGATAAATACACTCAGATAAATCTTTGTTAAAGAAGAGCTGTTTTTTTAAAAAAACCTCTATATTCAGTACACTTTAAGGCATGGGTGCCCAAACATTTTGGGCTGTGGACTGGTCACATGGTTCAGGGGTTCCCAAACTATGGCCCGGGGCTAGATCCAGCCCCCAATGCCAATTCATTTGGCCCACGCCACCCTCCTCACTCCCAGAAGTGGAAATAATACACACCTGTATGGGCGTGTTTTACTTCTGCTTCTGGGAACAATGAGGGTGGCATGGGCCAGATGAATTGGAGTCAGAGGGCAGATCTGGACCCGGGCCATAGTTTGGGCACCCCTGCAGTAGTGCTTCTGCAATCAATAGGTCTACTCTAAGTATGCCCCAAGATATATCTGCAACATACCAGTTTGATAGTATCTTTATTGCCATGGTTCTGTTCTACATAATCAGAGCTCAATTAGGTGTTTTTTAATTTAAAAAATCCAAGTGACCTCCTCTGAGCCAAAACAGACAATTCCCAGTATCTCATCAACTACAGCAGGGGTTCTCAGCCTTTTCAAGCTGTGGGCTGGACCACGCCCCCTCAGACACCTGAGTGGACTGGACTAGTGGTTTCCCCTGCAGTAAATGCTGCTGTAAAACGTGTCCGTGGCTGTCATAAACATTTGCAGCTGTTGTAAATGTGTCCACTTCCACTTCTGGTGGTGGCAATGCAGGCCAGATGAAATTGTGCCATGGGCTGGGTCTGGCCAACAGGCTGTAGGTTGAGACCCCCTGAACTATAGGATCCCTTAGGACATGGGTGCCCAAACTATGGACCATGGGCTGGATACACCCCTTTCCTAAGGGATCCTATAGTGACTAATAATCCTAAGGGATCCTATAGTGACTAATAATCCTAAGGGATCCTATAGTGACTAATAATCTGGCCTGCACCACCTGCACTGCTCCACATGTCTGAAGCTAAAATATTGTCAGGTATCCTGTTGAGATGATGCTATCTTAATGGTAGAAAACACCAATGACTTAAAATGGCTTTTGGTGAAAGTGAAAAGAGAAAGTGCCAACGCAGGGTTATAGTTGAAGATTAAGACAAAAATCATGCCCACAGAAGAACTACACATCTTTAATGTTGACAATGGAAAACATGCTGTCCTCCCAAGCGGGGAGG
This sequence comes from Furcifer pardalis, assembly GCA_030440675.1. NCBI lineage: Eukaryota > Metazoa > Chordata > Lepidosauria > Squamata > Chamaeleonidae > Furcifer > Furcifer pardalis. Next base: position 76,957,035 of record CP126892.1, read on the forward strand.
AGGAAGAGAAGCTGCTAGCCTGAAGCTCCCTATAGCCTGCTCCCCACGGTAAGTGACTCACCTTTGGATGTGGTGTGTCTGTGTGTATTTTAATGTGTATCTAATACCTTTACCTATATTGACGTATTACCACAGTTCCTAAAAAGGCCTGGCGGCCGGGCTTGGGGTTTTTAAGCAAAGTCATGGAGTTGCCTCATCAGTAAGCTACACCTGTGCTGTTCCAAGTGCTGCTCCAATTGGAGAATCCTTAAGGAGGTACAGCTGTTTTACATTTACATTAAGGCATATTATCCTAAAGAACTGGTACGATGACCATATCCATCTTGCAAATGGTGCTGCTCAGGCACTTATACTAACAGGTAAGTGACGGGTTGTGTTTGGGTGTATTTTAATGTAATTTTTATTTTATTTATTTATTTTATTTATTTACAGGTTTGTGTTGTTGGTGGATGGGTGGGTTGAGGGGTGTGTGTGCTTATTTTTATTTTATTTTATTATTTTATTTTTCTTTGGCCCCGTCCACTACATCATGACATCATGAGGTTAGCTCTGCCCACTGTGATGTTGTCACGGTGGGGTAGTAAATTTTTTGACATCCCACCACTGGATAGATCAGGTGCCTTTGAGGAGATGGTTATCAATGGAGCCAGTTACATTCATACTTCAAGAATTTTTGCATGTGAGTACGTTCATCTAGTTCTAGAGTCTGCAGTGGCTTAGTGGTTAAGACACTAAACTTGATGACTGGAAGGTCAGCAGGTCAGCAGTTCAAGACCTGAATACTGCAAAACAAAGTGAGCGCCCAGCTCCTGCCAAACTAGCAGTTCAAAAGCAAAAAAAAATTAAAATAAAAATAAAAATGCAAGTAGACAAATACGTACCACTTCAGTGGGAAGGCAAACAGTGTTCCGTGCACTCTGGTGTCTACTCATGCCTGCCACATTTCCATGGAAATGTCTGCAAATGTAGACAATGCTGGTTATTTAGCTATAAGAAGAGATGAGCACTGAAGCCTAGAGTCGGATATGACTGGCTTTCAAGCAAGGGTGACCTTTATGTTTACCTATGTTTGTTTAAAAGTCTCTAGCAGCTTTTCTCAGTCTTTTTTTAATTTATGAAAACTCTCATATCCCTTTTCAAACCTGTCCCCCTATTTAACTTTATCTGGAATTTGAAACACTGTGACTTTGACTTGAAGACTGGAGATGTGGGTGGATGTTGCACTCCTTGCAGTTAATTTTAACACCCTATTTTTAGCATTAGGGGAATGTGCACATTGGCATCATTCATAACTATTGAATCCTACACTGTAACTGGAAAATAAAAGAAAGCCAACAAATGTGCTATTATACATAATAAGATGATGCAATACGCTACATACTAAGAAAGCAAAGGCTATATTTTTCCTATTTTCAAGATCTAAACAAAAGTATAATTCAATTACTGTATTCTCAAACAACATACACCTCTTTGAATATGCCTTTTGGGAGGGGATTATTCTGCCCTGATGTGAGTATTATTGGTTTAGAATGATTCTTCAGTCTGTCATGTAACAAGTTCAATACCAGCTGGACTTCCCCTTCTTTGTCAAGGTCAGGTGAAGCTATGCAGATGCTGAACTGGCTTCTAGATGCAGTAATGGATTCTATGACAGCTAATAAACTAGTACTGAAGACAGTATATAAGGCATGGTAAGTAGTTGTTTTCCCATGTGAGAAATCAATTTCAGTTATTTGTAAATGGGGTTATACACCTGTAAAATGCATGTGTGCAGTTTAGGAATTCTATTTTGAATGTCCCTGAAGAACAAAATGTTCTTGGTGGTACAGTGGTACCCCGAGTTATAAATTTAATGTGTTCCAAGGCATTTTTCATGTTATGAAAAATTTGTAACTCAAATTTCCCATTGGAATGCATTGTAAACCAAAATTCATAACTTGAAACATGATTTCCCATGGGAATGCATTGAAAACCAATTCATCTGTTCTGGAAAAACTCGTAACTCGAGCCATTATTTTCAATTGATTTTCATTTGTATTGTGAAAATTTTGTAATTTGAACCATTTGTAACTTGAGATACCACTGTATAATTAATATTAATTACATGTAATTAGTGTAGACTTAATCTATGAGTATTCTGATTGGTTTAGCTAAGTTTACATTAATTCTTAATGTATGAATCTCTAAACAAAACTGGTTTTGTTAGTTTACTGGCTTAAGCCCAAAAAGCTTAAGAAGCATTTTCCCCCAAACAAATGAATGTGAGCTGAAAAGTATTATTGTTCTGTTCGTGGTCTTCCTTTCTGGATGGCTGTAGGGAAACAGAAGACTAAACTTAGAAAGAATTTGGGACGGATCCTTCATTTGTTAGCTCATGATCTGCTGCTTAGTCTGCTAGTGTTTTATGACTGATTTATAAAGGAAACCATTATATTGGGTCCAAGGGCAAAATGAGGAGTGGAGGAACCACTTCTGGTTCCCAAAGGTCATGGAGGTGGAAGAAGCCATGCCAGATGGACTGGCTGTGAAGGCACACCTTGATAATATCTTCAAGCCTGTGGCAATCCACTGAAGTCCATTGTTAAATCCTGCATGTCTCATTTTTTATGTGCTGCAGGAGATGGCTCCATGATCACAGTGTGTGGGTCACTTCATGGCAAGCTGGAATCCACCTTAAACAAATTCATGCCACTGGCATTTTTCCTGCTTGCCTTGTAGGGCTAAGACAGCCCAGAGCCATCCAGCCTCCAAGACCAGACCTCTTGGTGCCCTGGGGCAGGAAAATGTATACAGTACTTGGATGAGTTGCAGCCACCAATGACAATAAAGGGTTGTTCTCCAGGTATAGTTAGTAAGATATGTAGTATAAATAAAAGCATGGTAATGTCCAAGCTAATGGGCTTGGACTGGCAGCAACACTATAAAAGTTTGGATAGCAGGTTAAAATGCTTCTGTTTGCCCAAGCACTTTACAGGTTTAATTGCTTCTGATCTATCACTGATTTACTACTTTGCTGACTTTCAGTTGTTTTGCTATTAAAATTTAATTGTTATTGTAATGTTTTTTAATATATTGCATTTTTATCTTAGGTCATCAAGTAATCTATGAAAGGTGGACTATAAATCTTTGAAATGAATGAATGAATAAATAAATCCTATGAACAGACATCTGCAATGCTGGCAAATCTCTGATTATTCTGAATATTCAAACTGAGCATATTATCTTGGGGGTCCCTTATTTATAAATATTGCATCAGGTGATAAATTATCTAACCACAAATTGCATTAATCTGGTATTCAGAGTTCATTAGTTATATATCCGATCAAGCCTTATTTCTGTCCTCTAATTTATACTTTAGTATTTGTGCCTAGAAGTTAAAATTTCCTTTAATTCAACCTGTACATTTACTTGCTTTTTTCAATGACTTCAAAGTCCAATTATCCCATCCCCCGAGAACATTTGAATATGTCTTTCTGAACTATTTAACTGTCAGTCCATAAAAACTCTTACCATTGTCAGCTGCTTCAAAACGAAATGTTTCCATAGTCACAAACAATGCATCTTAATCTAAATCCTCCCCCTTTCCACGCATACTTACCTGTACATAGCACCAGATTTTGCCTAATTGCTTGTGAAGAATTGCATGTGAAATATACTTGATTGTTCAGTTTCCATTGCTTGTGCAAAGGGGGACCCATTAACACCTTGCAGAAACAGGAAAGCTCCATTCAAAGCAATGGGGAGATCTTTAGTTTGTTAACAGCTGGAGATTAACAGGGTGAAATGCAGAGTTGTTGTCCTCTGCAAAAACAAACAGGATACTTGCCTTGCGTTTTATAATGTATATTTGTGTAAACAGCTTTCTGTGCACGCTATTGTTTAGTCATGCCTGCCACAGGTCCACGGAAATGTCTGCAGACACAGACAGCACTGGCCCTTTGGTTATAAACAGAAATGATCATTGAACCCTAGAGTCAGATACGACTGGCTTTTGAGCAAGGGCAACCTTTATCTTATTTGTGTTAAAAAAATGCCATTCAAACACAAACTTCAATCCCATACATGATTACTGTTTGTTTTGTTGTTCAGTCGCACAGTCGATTCCGACCCATTGCGACCCCATGGACCACTGTCCGCCAGGCACTTCTGTCCTCCACCATCCTCCTCAATTCGCTCAGCTCTGTGCCCATTGTGTCTACAATACCAAATAGCCATCTCATTTTGGACCGCCCCCATTTTCTTTTGCCCTCCACCTTTAGCTTCATCTTTACTATTTGACCTTTAAAGGAGCAGTCAGGGTCGATTTCTTCTAAGATTGAGCTATTTGTTCTTCTCGCTGTCCAGGGGAACTCTCAAAACTCTCCTCCAGCACCACATCTCAAAGGCATCTATTTGTCTGCACTCAGCTTTCCTAATGGTCCAGCTCTCACAACCATACATCGCCACCGGGAATACCATTGCTTTGAGTAGATGAATTTTTGTTTGCAGTGTGATGTCTCTACTTTTCACTATGTTCCCCAGGTTTCTCATCACTTGCCTCCCAAGAATCAGTCGCCTTTTTATTTCATGGCTGCAATCTCCATCTGCAGTGAGCTTTGATCCTAGGAAAGTAAAATCTCACTGCTTCTACTTCTTCCCCATCTATTTTCCAGGGACTGATAGGGCCTGTTGCCATGATCTTGGTTTTCTTTATATTGAGTCTCAAGCCAGCCTTTTCACTCTCTTCTTTCAACCTAATCAGGAGCTTCTTTAGGTCCTCCTCACTTTCTGCCATTAGGGTGGTATCATCTCCATATCTCAAGTTGTTGACGTTTCTCCCAGCAATTTTGATCCCAAATTGTGATTCCTCCATCCCTGCATTGCGCATTATGTGCTCTGTGTATAAATTGAATAAGCAGGGTGACAAAATGCAGCCTTATGCAATGTTAAAAAAAATCACATTCTTCATAACAGTGGCCACCTGTATCTGTGGGATGAAAGGTTAAAAGACAGCCATTGTATAAATATCTCCGATTAGGAATGAACTCTTTAGTTCACATTTTAGAATTTAGAGCAGCAGTCCCTTGCCTGCATCTGTTATTCCAACTGGCAGAATTAACATGATCTTTATAGGTTGGGGTGACTGAAATGGGAATGAACCTGGGATGGTCAAAGTAGGGGGAAGCTTTCTCAGCAATATCTACCTGCAGCAAGCCACCACCCTCTTTACAATTTAGTTATTTGACAAGCTACATGTGCAAAATTTGGTTGAGAGTTTAGATCAGTGATGGCGAACCTTTTATAGACTGAGTGCCGACACTGCAACCCAAACACCATTTATTTATTGCAAAGTGCCAACACAGCAACAGGAGAGGATGGAAACATTGTGCTGCTGAGTAGAGAGGTGGGGTGAACTCTATGCTGGGGGGAGGGATGAAATGCTCCCATTGGACTGCTGGGCAGAGCGGTGGGGTGAACTGTGCTGGGAAGAAGCGCTCCCATTGTGCTGCTGGGGTGACTGCATGGGTGCCCACAGAGAGGGCTCTGAGTGCCACCTCTGGCACGCATGCCATAGTTCCACCACTGCTTTAGACGTAAGAGGGAAATTATTGCTGTTGTTTTTGACATAGTAAATTCTATACATGCTATGAGACACCTAGGGATTTTCATGAACCCCTATGAGAAATCTGGGGAACATAATAAAAAGTAGAGACATCACCCTGCCAACAAAAGTCTGGATAGTCAAAGTAATGGTATTCCCAGTAGTACTGTATGGTTGCGAGAGCTGGACCATAAGGAAGGCGGAGTGAAGAAGAATAGACACCTTTGAAATGTGGTGCTGGAGAGTCCCCTGGACAGCAAAGAGATCAAATAAGTCAATCCTGAAGGAAATCAACCCTGACTGCTCCTTGGATGGACAAATATTGAAGATGAAGCTAAAGTATTTTGGACACCAAATGAGAAGAGCTGACTCTCTAAATGGTCACCTCGCTTAACAACTGAAACCCACCAAAAACTCGCTTAGCATCGAAATCTGGATTTGCAATCCCCCCCCCCCCCAAGTCACAGTTGGTCACTTACAATGGTGTTTCGCTTAAAGAGCAATCCTGTAGAACACATTATGCTCTTTAAGCGAGGTACCACTTACTGTTGCAAAGGTCAGCAGTCAGCAGACTGGCTTGATTGTGCAAAGTAAAAAGTGGCGTGTCGTTAAAAAAAATGACATACTATATCATATAGGAGGAAAAATATATGTATACATCCCTAATGCCGTAGATAACATTAATGGCTCCTGCTTCAGTCTTCTCAATGAAGGCATGAAGTTTTGTTTCAGTTGTTGTTGTTGTTCACTCACACAGTCGACTCCGACCTTTTGCGATCCTATGGATCATTGTCCTCCAGGCACTTCTGTCCTCCACCATCCTCGTCAGCCCACCCAGCTCTGTGCCCACTGCGTCCACAGTACCATCTAGCCATCTCATTTTTGGCCGCCTCCTTCTTCTTTTGCCCTCCACCTTTCCCAGCATCAAGGCTTTCTCAAGTGAATCCTCTCTTCTCATTTGGTGTTCAAAGTACTTTAGCTTCATCTTTACTATTTCATCTTCTAAAGAGCAGTCAGGGTTGATTTCTTTTAGGATCGATTTATTTGTTCTCCTCGCTGTCCAGGGGACTCTCAAAACTCTCCTCCAACACCATATTTCAAAGGAATCTATTCTTCTGCGCTCAGCTTTCCTAATGGTCCAGCTCTCACAACCATACATTACCACCAGGAATACCATTGCTTTGACTATATGAATTTTTGTTTGCAAGATGATGTCTCTACTTTTAACTATGTTCACCGGGTTTCTCATAGCTTGACTCACAAGCATCAGTTGCCTTTTTATTTCATGGCTGCAAACACCATCTGCAGTGAGCTTTGATCCTAAGAAAGTAAAATCTGTCACTGCTTCTACTTCTTCCCCATCTATTCTCCAGGGACTGATAGGGCCTGTTGCCATTATCTTGGTTTTCTTGATGTTGAGTCTCAAGCCAGCTTTTGCACTCTCTTCTTTCAACCTAAGCAGAAACTTCTTTAGGTCTTCCTCACTTTCTTCCATTAGGGTAGTATCATCTTCATATCTTAAGTTGTTGATGTTTCTCCCAGTAATTTTGATCTCAACTTTGTTTTTTCCATGATCCAACGTATGTATCTTCTGAACTCTGCCTGGACTTCTGGTCTATCCTGTATTATCTTGAGCATCACCTTGCTAGCATGAGGGATGAGTGCAATTGTTCGATAATTTGAACATTCTTTGGCATTACCCTTTTTTGGGATTGGAACATATACCGATCTTTTCCAATCCTGTGGCCATTGTTGTGTTTTCCAAATCTGCTGGCATATAGAATGCAATAATTTGATTCTATCATCTTTTAGGGCTTTGAAAAATTCAACTGGAATACAATAATCAAATTAATTATACTTTAGTTATTGGGGAAGCAAATTCATTACAAGGAACCAGTTATGACTACCCATTATGTTACAATTTAAACAAATAAATTAAAATTCATGCCAATCTCAGTGTGAAAGCCAGCTGAGTACTTGTTTTGTGTGGTAGTACTATTATTAGAGTGGCCCAAGTGGTTAAGACGCTGAACTCAATGACGGGAAGGTCGGAGTTCAATTCCCGAGTACTGCATGAGGAAGTGAGCTCCTGTCTATGTCCCAGCTCCTACCAACCTAGCAGTTCAAAAGCAAGAAATTGCAAGTAGATAAATATCTGGTGTCTAGTCATGCCTGCCACATGTCCATGGAAACATCTGCAGATGCAGATAGTGCTGGCTTTTTGGCTATAAACAGAGATGAGCACTGAACTCTAGTCGGATACAACTGGCTTTTAAGCAAGGGCGACCTTTACCTTATTATTATTGTGTGTGATGGTGATTTTTTTTTTACACTGCATTCATACTATGATCTTTTGATACCAGTTTACAACTAAACAAGACAAACTAACAGGAAATATTAATTTTCATATTAGGCCCACTTTTTTTTGCTATTGAGGTTATCCAATAAATGAACTCAAAAATTCAATATTTGCTAACTTATAAAGGTTTTTCTTCCTTCTAAAGACTGCACTGCTGCATTTACAGAAAAGAATACATAATACATCATTTTGGCATATCCCAGACATCAGATGAGTCAGCAGCAGCAAGAATCCTGGTTACTCCATTGCCTAACAATGCTGAATAGACAATAGCTGTTTCTCTAAGATTTCAATGCAGCTCATGTTGAATTAAATCTAGGTGATCCAGCAGTACAGTCTGGACATGCCCTTTGTGCTAATGAGAAGACATTAACATTTATTCATAGGGTAGAAAATTATTTCTTCCATCTAAGGGCATAGGAAAAACAATTTGATATGCATTTGGATTATGTGGTGTAAACAACAGGCACCTCATCAAAGATTGTGGTATTTTTGAACCACAATCGGCTGTACCCTGGTAATGGCAACCTTGTGTTCCCAGCTATTATTCTTACACCGTCAGGCAAAAGGAACTGCAGAATGAACTCACCAAAAGGTGCCTTCATTTTGGCAATTTCTTGTCTGCCAGAGACACGAAACAAAAATTTGATATGGTTGTTTATAATTTAATTAAACTAGATATTTGAAGCAATCTTTTCTTGGGATCAAAACCTTATTTCACCTTAGAAAGTCTTGCCTTATCTTCTGACCCTCCAAGTACTTTTGAAGAAAATCAGAAAGATATAATACAGCTCACTTGAATGCCTATAAGTTACATTTTAAAGTGACAAGGATTTAATGACCTTCTTTCCCAATGCCAAGTACTATACAATGCTTTAATTTGCATTACTGAAATGTAAAATGACCCTGTATAACCAGTCATCTATCAGATATGTTAAACTTCCTGTGTTTTATGTACCACCAATTCACTGACCTACACAACCTCATGAATTAATGACTTTCAATAGAATCTTATTGCTCAAGAAACAGTTGTATCTGACTCTAGGGTTCAGTGCTAATCTGTTTATAGCCAAAGAGCCATCAGTCTACTTCTGCAGACATTTCTGTGGATATGGGGCAGGCATGACTTAGACACCGGAGTGCATGGAATGCCATTTACCAAACCTGTTAGGTCACCGTACATCAGGTGTGACTTGATAGCACTCGCGTTTGCGTTGTGTATCCATTACTGTATGTACTTTACACACACACACACACACACAGAGAGAGAGAGAATATATGTGAAACCTTTAACAATCTTCACAGGTAGAGTTGCAAACTTTGTTACTGAGAAGGTCACAACTTCCCTAAAGATGAAAACAACCAGATCTCATTTTTAGTTGTCCTTCAGAATGAGTTTTAGGATGTGCCCGTCATGCTCTAACTTTAATAACAGATACCAAATAATTAGGATGGTGGTGTTTGTGTTTTTATTTGGTTCATGCTTACAACCGAGTTTACAGAACTGAGGAATACAAACATATCTCTCTCCCCATCCAAAAAAAAATTTTTTTAAGACATTTTTCTAAAGCTGGTCGAAGATCAGAAGCATTTTGTATTCCATGGTATCATGAAGCAAGAAAGCAATTTCTTTGTTTAAAAAAAGTTACTCTTTTTAACAGAATTGTGGTGAAGGAATTCAACATATTGCTTTCTTAATAGTAACAGCAGCATTATATACTGTACCAATAAAACAGGCTTTATTCATCTTCAAAAAACCGGATATGCTTCATCATCTCTTGTGTCTTTGCTAGTCTAATTTTTTCAGCTTTGGCAATTAACTGTAGAAGAAAAAGGCTAAAATAAATGTTCTGTTTGTAAAGTTAAGCACTTACAACGATTATAAAGAGTTTAAAGAATTATAGGATTGTGCTTATTGTCTCTCTTAAGAACTTAAGGAACAAGGAATTTCCTCAATCCTTGAACAAAGCTGGACTATCTGACTTCTAATTATCCCCTCCCTGGGGTATTCATTTCTTCCCGCCCCACTCAATTGTTGGAAGTTATCTGCATGCTTTGACCATTTTGGGACACAAAGTCCTACAGATCTTGTTTATGAAGGCATCGATTTTTAAATAACTGAAATAAAACTGAGTCAAATACTTTCCTCTATTTCAATTGGATTTATTTCAACTATTTAAAAAGTAAAGAATATTTAACAAAGAAAATTATTTTCCACCTAAGAATCCCAAAAGTATAGGTAGTTTTTAAAGTTGTGAATCCAGATTTAAAAGGCAATGCAAACGTACCAGTTATTTATGGAAGGTGGGTCCTAATGGATTTTCTAGGTGTACAAGCTGTCACCTACATTACACTTAATACCGTGAAAGTTATTTATACATTGGCCTAAATCCTGTTGCCTCCATAGCTAACGTAACACAACTGACATATTCCTTTGGAAGTAAACTGTTGTATGAAATCACCATTAACATTCTTTTCTTTTCCAAAAGCAGATTGGTCACTGCTTTTAAAAATTTGAAATATGAAGTTTCAAACCATTTAATCTTACCTTCTCTGTGCCCCGTTTCTTTTCTCGTGGTTGATTAAGTTTAACCTGTCGGTCCACCAAGATCTTCTGCCAATATCTTTGTTCATGATCACCTTAACACAAAAGCACACGCTTAAGTTGTTTATTTTTATGCTGCATACAAAGCACAGTATTTTGCTTTATTTCTATATAGATGATGTGTTCTCCTGAGGTGAATAATGTCACTTTCCCAGGACAAGGCCCGTTGCAGTAGTAGATGCAAATTTTCTAAGTCAGTTTAAAGATCGTATCCAATTCCAGTTTTGTTAAACAAGAGGTCATGCAACTGCCTGCTCATTTACTTGCACATGTATTTGCACAACAGTGGAATCTACTGCATTTGCACTAGTGGGGATTTTTTCAATCTGCTAGCTCAGGGTTGGCCAACCTTTGGTTCATGGACTTCAATTCCCAAAAGCCTAAGTCAATGAACAGCCAATGAACTGACTGTGGCTTCTGGGAATTGAAGTCCAAGAACCAAAGGTTGGCCAACCCTGTGCTAGCACATCTATCTGTTCCATTCAAAGAAACAAAGTGTTACTCTTTCCTTCCTCTACTTTCCATCAGGTTTTATATTACAGAATCAGAGCACACAGTGGCTCTTTCAAAGTAGTTTCTAAGCTAAAATCAAACACTTGATCTCTCAGAGTATTATCTAAGGAGTGTGGGGACAGAGGTAAGAAAGAAGCATATGAACTTTCAGCTGCTCCTAATTTCCCAATGTGCAGGAAACTTGGTGGGTGAGTGAAGTTACAAGAGTATTTTCCAAACAGACTTCAGAATAAGGGAATGCATACATGTATTGTGACTCATATGTAATGGTAAAGAACAAAGGTATTAAACCTGTACCTGAGCATGTTAATTTTTGGAAAAAATGAATTGTTGTACCTTCTGGACAATGTATATAACACAAAGGTGGAATATGTTTAGAGTTAAATAAGAATGAAAGAGTAGTACTGACTCTTTAGTAGCTATAAAAGATGTTAGTTGTATTAAGTAAGGCTCAAGCATATTTTATTGTTGTCTTATGTGTAGTTTTGCTAGTTAATGTATTTTTTCTTTTTTCCAAGTATGTATACCAAACTGATATGTAAGCTGAATGGTTAAGTTTTTTCTTCCTTTTTTCCTGTATGATTGTATTATTATTTCTATGTTGAAAAATATAAATAAAATTTAAAAATAAAAACAAAGAGTATTTTCCAAACAGACTTCAGAATAAGAGAATGTATACATGTATTGTGACTCATTCTGCTCTTAAACACGCTATCCTCTATCCAGCTGGTTACATACTCAGACATGGACTGTTGTGAATGTTTCTCAAGTTGAGAAATCATATTATCCTGGAACTGCTTCCACTGATGGAATAGGAGTGTGTGTGTGTGTGTGTGTGTGTGTGTGTGTGTGTGTGTGTGTGTGTGTGTGTGTGTGTGTGTGTGTGTGTGTGTGTGTGTGTGTGTGTGTGTGTGTGTGTGTGTGTGTGTGTGTGTGTGTGTGTGTGTGTGTGTGTGTGTGTGTGTGATTCTCCCTCCACTGAGAATCTGCTTTGAAAGACTCTGATATCCTCTAGAGCAGATTCACAAGACATGTGGACTGCTATTCGTAGCAAGAGCGGGATGGGGTTGAGAGTGAACCAGTAATAAACCCCACCTGACAGGATCTGAAGTTTCCAGTTGTTTTTAGTTTGAAGCTCTTTATGAGCCTTGATCAGAGTTTGTGCATCTTCAGATGTTTGAAGTCGCACATGACATTCTGTATCTCCTTCCAGCAAGTCAACATAAGCAACATTAGCAATTGTTGCTAACTTATCCTATAAAATAGAAACAACAAAGACTCAAAACAATTAATTGAGGGTTGTCTACTTATTAAATTGGGTTCAGCTCAATACCATATAAAGAAACACTTCCATATAAAAGAAGTAACTACTAATACGAAGGAATATGTACTTCCAGAATTCACTGATTTTTTGTTTATATGACAGCAGTTATATTATTACTAGCTATCAAGACCTTCTATGCATTACTTATGACATTTCTTTGGAAGGACGTTCATGACTTATAAAGAAAGTGAGTAAGAAACAGTGGTAACATCCACACAATGGGCATACTCTTGTTTTACCTAATCAATCCCATGGGAGTAGGCTTAGTGAATCAAGTGATTTGATGAGTCAGCTCCATAAATTCTAGTAATTCAAAGGGGGCTACTCTAATGGCAACTTACTTTAGCATAGTAAATCATAATTAGAACAGGTCTATTTGAAACAATGAGCTTACACAGAAGTTGACTTACTAAATCCTCATTGTTTCAAGGGGCCTACTCTAGTCCAACTTACTGTGCTAAGCAACAAGATTTGGACCACTGAATATATTCAAAACAAAATAAAAATAAAAATATGTTTGGCAAGTACTACTCCATTTAGAAGAAAGTGATATTTTCGTAAAGCATATATGCCTCTATGTGACTGTGAAATACACAAAAACTACATACACCTTTCACAGGCTTTCAACTACTAGTTAGCTTGTTATGTACTGTCAAGCCAGAATTACAGTACTTGTAGTAACCCTATTCAAGTTAAGTGAGATATTTAAGGAGTGCTTTAACAGTCCCATTCTCCTAGTGAATATCTATGGTCAAGTCGGAATTTGAATCCTAGTCCATCACTCTAGCCCAGTGATGGCCAACCTTGGCACTCCAGATGCCAAGATGATCAGCAAGAGTGCTGACTTGAGCTTCTGTGAATTGAAGTCCAAGAACACCTGGAGTGCCAACGTTGGCCATCTCTGCTCTAACCACTGTATCAGGGATTCTCAACCTGTGGCCCGTGGCACCATTTCATGTGGCCCCCCACCGCTTCCACCACACCAGGAAGTGCCATGTGGTGGAGGAAAGGCAAAAATGGCCGTCCTGTCCCCGAAACTGTCTGAGGGAGTGACCCGGCCCCCGGCTTTAAAAGGTTGAGAACTCCTGCACTATATCATACTGGATACCTAAAGATTATTCTATTACTAGGCTGCTATAATACAAATCTAAGTCATCTAACCACTGCACAAAACAGATAAGTACACACATTATCAATCATAATTTTTAACACCATGCCAGGTACCAACAGCGATCAACAGCGATCAACAACTGCTGAAATCTGAACATGTTCAACCTATCTTTAAACTGCATAAACTCATTTGAAGCTAGAAAGCATTTTAAAATTCTTATACAGTTGCTGTTATAATAAAAAGTATACTAGTACCCCGAGTAACGCGAGTATCATATAGCGTGAAAACCGTACAACGTGACAAGATTTTCGGAAAAATCTTGTATCAAATAACACGATTTTCACGTTATTCAGAACAAGCGTATGCGTGGGGGGGCAGTTGGATTGGGTAGAAGATCTACCCAAACCAACCCCCACGCCCCCAGCGCCTGCCCCCATGATGTTTGGAAAGGGTATGGGGATCCTTACCCTTTTGAAACTTTGGGAGAGGAGAACATCGTCTCCCGGCTTGGGAGGGGGTGAGAATTTCGACCTCTTTCCCGGGCACGCTATAGCAATGCGGATCGTGGGATCCCCGTTGGCATCTCCCATGGGCGCGGGCGCGCCTGTCAGATGGGGGCTGCAGAGGCTACGGGGAAGAGCTCCGTAGCTTCTGCAGCCCCTGTCTCACACGTGCCCGTGCGAGAAGCCGACATGGGGGCTTTTTAAAAAGCCGACCCATGTTTAGGCGCGTGAAATGGGGATCCCACGTTAAGGTAAGGGATCAAAGTGGGGGGTGGCACTCCCGCTTTAATACCTTGCCTTGACGCGCGCGATGCCCTAAACATGGGTCGGCTTTTTAAAAAGCCCGTGTCGGCATCTCCCACGGGCGCGGGCGCGCCTGTCAGATGGGGGCTGCAGAGGCTACGGGGAAGAGCTTCGTAGCCTCTGCAGCCCCCGTCTCACACGTGCATGCGCCCGTGCGAGAAGCCAACATGGGGGCTTTTTAAAAAGCCAACCCATGTTTAAGCGCGCGAAACGGGGATCCCACGTTAAGGTAAGGGATCAAAGTGGGGGTGTGTGTGTGGCACCCCCGCTTTGATACCTTGCCTTGACGCGCGCGATGCCCTAAACATGGGTTGGCTTTTTAAAAAGCCCCTGTGTCGGCATCTCTCGTGGGTGCGGGGGCGTGTGAGACGGGGGCTTCAGAGGCTACGGAGCTCTTCCCCATAGCCTCTGCAGCCCCCATCTGACAGGCGCGCCTGCGCCCGTGGGAGATGCCGACATGGGGGATTTCGAACTTCGCCCCCCCCACCGCAGGGCAGCAAAAAGTCTCCCAAAGCGCCTAAACGGGCATCGCGCGCGTCAAGGCAAGGTATCAAAGCGGAGGTGCCTCCCCCCACTTTGATCCCTTACCTTAACGTGGGATTCCCGTTTCGCGTGCCTGGGCGAGGCGAGGGTTTTCCGAATTCTCCCCTCCCCCGGGGGAGGGGGGAATCGGAAATACCGACAGGCGCCTTGCCATGGGAGTTTGGGCACCCCAAGTCCCATGGCACAGCGCCTAGGCGAGGCGAGGCTGTTCCGAATTCCCCCCTGCCCTGATGCTATACCCGTTTGGTAGAAGAGGCTCTAGCTGGTGCGCCTTTTCGCGCGCGTGCAAGTGCCTCTTCTCAGGTTTTTTTTAGCGGTTTGATCAACGTATCGAACAATGCGAAAAACCGAACAACGTCATGACTTGTGGAACCATGTCATAACGTTGTTCGGTGTATTACTGTACTGCTATTTCATTTACTTTTCTGGCTCAGATCATACTGTAGTGAGCAGTGTCTTGCGCCACATGTGAAACTTCCAAAAGGAAGGCATCTTTTGGCGAGTCCATTCTGACCTAGTTTTTTGGAATAGTAGCCGTGTTAGTCTGTGGTTCAGGCATATCAGAAAACAAAACATATTGATCCACGAAAGCTAACAATAAAAATATAGCAGTTAGTCTTTAAAATGCTAGTGTTTTTTATTTTGTTTATTTTGTTTTGTTTTTTGATACATTCTGACCTAGTGTTGCCTTTACCAGTTTAAGTCAATTTGTAGTTGAAAAATACCACAATCTTTGAGAAGGCTCTTCATGCGTACCCCGTAATAACCATTGTGAGACAGTCAAAGTTGACCTGATCATGAAAACTAGCATTAAAATTTAACAGTCTTCAAAGTGCTGCAATGTTTTTTGTTTGAGGCAGTTTCATTTTTCTATTCTGATGACAGAATTACTGCAGAAGGGCAAGATTTCACTTTTGAAAGTCTATGTAAAATTACAAAAAAGTGATTTTCATAGACAAGTCCCTTTCCTTAACTAAGCTATCTGAAAATACTCACAGATATTACTCAAGACAACTAGGTGGCAATCTAAATTGCATTCAAAAAGGGCATTCAAAGAAACAAAAGACTTTCTTTAAAAGCTATCTGGAGGTGACAAAGAAACTTTACCTTGATGTGTTTCCTGCCTGGCAAAGGTTCACCACTAACGATCTTCACAATTACTCCACTCTCAAACTGGGGTCCCATTCTATGAGGCTTCTCTGCAGGGGCTGAATCATCCTTTTCAGCAGCTTATTTCAAAAGATGAAAAATATTAGCAAAATTTACACGCAATAATTTAACAGGGAACAAGTTCAAAATTCCTGTTGATACAGGGTATATGAACTGAACAAATTCTCCAATGTCCTAAACAGAGTGAGATCTAATTTCTCATGTGTTTCTATTTTATTTAAATTTATTAAACAACACTTCTGAATTAACTAGATAATAGATATTTCAACGGCAATATGCAATCAGAAGAAACAGGTTTAATGTGATTTGAATGTTATTCCAATAAATGCAAATTTTTATAACTGCCTTTAAATTTAAAAAATATCAAATTTTCTGTTAAATTTAAGAGTGAAATACACTGAAAACTTTCACACAATCAAGTAACAGCGCATTGTAAGCTTCAACTGCGGGGTTCAACAATTTTCAAAACAATTTAACAGTTCTACTGTGGCAACTGAGACATTTCCATTTAAACTGACTGACTGAAATCCTGTTGGTTAGCATAGTAAGTCAGACTAAGCAAACTATCAGTGGAGATTTAGTGAGTCAACTCTTTAATTCAAATAGGCTTGCTGTAGTTTGCTTCAGTTGAGATGTCTGCAAATGCGCTGACTCCTCACTGAATAATGACTCCAAGTTATCGTAAATCATAACTAAAGTAGGCCACTTGAATCAGTGGACCTTACAGAGTAGACTCATGAAATCACCAGTAGTTCAAAATGCCTATTCTACTGCAACTTACACCACCAAGGAAAAGGGATTCAGCTGTATACAACTATCTGTACTTCTTAATTAATACTGAGATAAAATCTTATTCAGAATCACCTATAACACATTCTTATGGATGATTTTTTAAAAAAACAATTGTCTTAAAAAAGGTTAACTTCAACAGAAAAGTTTATTAGGAAAAGACTATGAAAAAAACTTGCCCTACATTACTGCATACAAACAAAACATATTATCTGTACTGGCTATACTGGACAGGAAAGTACTACTGAGTACATGTTTTTTTCTTAACAATCTGATAAATATACAGAGGGTGCCAAAAATGTATAAACAATTTAAGAGATCGTATTAGAAAACAAAAACGTTGCATTGTTTGTTTTCTGATATGCCTGAAACACAGACTAACATGGTTACTATTCCAAATAAATTAAGATATGTTATCTATGTCTTACTTTTTGAAGTTGAACTGAGTTATGGTAGTAGTGTGTATGACATTCACTCAAAAAAAATGAATACTAGAGCCACCATGCCACAGGCAGGACAGTCAAAATGGCGTAAGCGCAGTTGTCGTTCAAGAAGCGCAAGACCATTTTGAAGTAGTATTTGAAATTCAAGAAAATCATGGAAGTACACTGGAGGCATGAGTATGCAATATTTACAATACACCTAACAATTGCACACATTTGTGATAAATAAGATGCATGGTACTGTGTGTGATTTGCACAAGGGAAGATCTGGGAAGCCTTGTACAGCAACAAGTCCTGCTTCTTCTGCTATGGTGTTGGAACAGTTTACACACTCACCACAAAAGTATTTTTGGGGGAATGATTGATTTTGTTTCCAACAAGATAGCACTGCACTTCCACTGAGACAGGAGAGCTTGCCTTGATAATTTGCTAGGGCAATGGATAGGACAAAAGAGGTGCAGTTAAGTCTTTCCCACGTTCCCCTGACTTAACACACCTTGAAGTCTACCTATGAGGGACCTTACAGAATGTGGTATACTGTATAAAACTGGCTACACA
The DNA here is from genome assembly GCA_030440675.1 of Furcifer pardalis. Classification (NCBI taxonomy): domain Eukaryota; kingdom Metazoa; phylum Chordata; class Lepidosauria; order Squamata; family Chamaeleonidae; genus Furcifer; species Furcifer pardalis. The sequence goes on from CP126892.1 coordinate 76,974,837, forward strand.
GGTGGTGTTTCAAGATGGAAATAAACCAACATGTGGAACGATACAAGTGGATTGTTTGTTCAGCAATGCTCAAGTAGTAGTCAGCTGTCATCAGAAGTGTCTGGATGTTGATAGTAGCCACTTTGGGCACCTCTTGTAACTGGAAGTAAAATGTGACTTGTAGTCATCTTTTTTTATTAGTATATATTGAGTATTACAATTTTAATAAGAGTTGTTTCCTTTCTTAAAATGTGTATACATTTTTGGCACTCTCTGTATAAACTGCTACCATTGACAGTACTGTATACCACAATATGACAACTCAACATCCTATAGATTTTAATTACATGTGCCACTATGATCCACAAGCTTACTCTCTTTTTGTAGCCCCAAGCTGGTTGTCTCCAGATATTCTGGACATAATTCCCATCAGCTCTAATTAGCACAATCAATGGCTAGACATAACTAATTCTCATTCTGTTAACTGATAAAATTGAATTATACTGTAAAGAAACAGTTGTAAGAGACATCCAGATAATGTGAAGCTAAGTGACCTTCGACCAATTTGATTTTTTAAAACTTAAGATATGGTGAATAATGAAGCTCTCAGTTGAACCAGTAGAAAAATAGTTTTTTTAAACTCAAAAGATTGAAATTTTATTCATCTCTTATTTATTTCAAGAAAACTTTGACTTAATGTTAGGAAGTACTTCCTTGCAGTAAATAAATGCTTTCTTTAATAGTGAAACAGACTGCAGATCGGATATTCACTGAGAACTTCCTTCCACTGTCAGACCAATAGTCTTTGGAATACTTTCCAGACCTATAACTCTACAGTTGTACATGGATTAGAGTTGTACATGGATTTATGGTTTACAGTATTTTTTTTTTTTGTTAGAATACCATGATCCTGAAAAATGGTCATCTGGGAACATGCACAAACATAAATCAAGGAAAAGGAAGTATCTGAGCCACATTCAGCCACAAAATTTGTTTACAGATCCAGAAGAACATTCCCCAATACATTGCAGTCCAAATGCTTTCACTAGAATCTAAGTTCTTCCACTTTACTAAATAACGAGATATGATTAAACTTAAAATACGCTACATGTGCCATTTTTCGTTGCAGGATGATTTGGTGTAGAGGCATCTGTTTCCATTTCGCCCACAGTCATCTCTTTTGTCTGTGCTATCATTGCTTTTTTCAAAGAAGACATGCTCGCTTTTTGTAGGGTCAAGTATTCTTGCTTCAACTGCATCCATTCATTTCTACATGCATCAAAATAGAGAAATGATGACTTTGATAGGCATTAACAGCATTCTAAAAATAAATTATTATCTATCATCAGAAACAAAAGAAAACGTAAAAGACAACAGCTAAAATATATCAACTAACTTATGGTGCATAAAATTGATGAAATTATCGACCTTGGGTGGATGTGAAATTTGCAATTTCCAAAAACCTACTGTAGCTGATAATATTACCAGCCTTCAAGTGGCTAAGACGCTGACTGGGAGGCGGAAGGTCAGCAGTTCGATTCCTGAGTACTGCAGGATGGAATGAGCTCCTGTCTTTGTCCCACCTCCTGCCAACCCAGCAGTTTGAAAGCAAGAAATTGCAAGTAGATAAATAGGGACCACTTCAATGGGAAGTTAACAGCATTCTGTGTGCTCGTGTCTAGTCATGCCTGCCACATGACCATGGAAACGTCTGCAGAGAAGACAGCGCTGGCTCTTTGGCTTTGAAACAGAGATGAGCACTGAACCCTAGAGTTGGATACGACTGGCTTTCAAGCAAGGGAAACCTTTACCTTTACCTTAAACAGCATAAGTTATGCCATTACATTTCAGCCACTGCATAGGTTGGTAGATCGAGTCAGCAACTGTAGCAATGGTTGCTTCAGAACAAATAAGACTGAAAATAGTGAGTGTTTGAACTGGATGCTTTACTTTTTATATAAACATTTACGTACCCAGGTTGAACTTTTCAAAGCCCTAAAAGATGATGGAATCAAATTATTACATTCTATATGCCAGCAGATTTGGAAAACACAACAATGGCCACAGGGTTGGAAAAGATCGGTATATGTTCAATCTCCCAAAAGGGAAATGCCGAAGAATGTTCAAATTATCGAACAATTGCGTTCATCCCACACGCTAGCAAGGTGATGCTCAAGATAATACAGGACAGACTGCAGCAGCATGTGGAGAGAGAATTACCAGACGTGCAGGCAGGTTTCAGAAGAGGCAGGGGGACTAGAGACCACATCGCCAACATAAGATGGATCATGGAAAAAACAAAGGAATATCAGAAACAAGTCTACTTCTGTTTCATTGATTACACTAAGGCCTTTGACTGTGTAGACCACAACAAAATGTGGCAAGTAATTAAAGATATGGGAATACCAGAACACCTTATATGTCTCATGAGAAATCTGTACACTAATCAAGAAGCAACAGTTAGGACAGAATATGGAATGAATGGTTTGGAATAGGAAAAGAAGTAAGACAAGGCTGCATTTTGTCACCCTGCTTATTCAACTTATACACAGAGCACATAATGCGCAATGCAGGGATGGAGGAATCACAATTTGGGATCAAAATTGCTGGGAGAAACATCAACAATTTGAGATATGCAGATGATACCACTCTAATGGCAGAAAGTGAGGATGACCTAAAGAAGCTCCTGATTAGGTTGAAAGAAGAGAGTGAAAAAGCTGGCTTGAGACTCAACATCAAGAAAACCAAGATCATGGCAACAGGCCCTATCAATCCCTGGAAAATAGATGGGGAAGCAGTGACAGATTTTACTTTCGTAGGATCAAAGCTCACTGCAGATGGGGATTGCAGCCATGAAATAAAAAGGCGACTGATTCTTGGGAGGCAAGCGATGAGAAACCTGGGGAGCATAGTGAAAAGTAGAGACATCAAATTGCAAACAAAAATTCGTATAGTCAAAGCAATGGTATTCCCTGTGGCAATGTATAGTTGTGAGAGCTGGACCATTAGGAAAGCTGAGCGCAGAAGAATAGATGCCTTTGAGATGTGGTGTTGGAGGAGAGTTTTGAGAGTCCCCTGGACAGCGAGAACAAATAGGTCAATCTTAGAAGAAATCAACCCTGACTGCTCCTTAGAAGGTCAAATTGTAAAGATGAAGCCAAAATACTTTGGACATCAAATGAGAAGAGAATATTCACTTGAGAAATCCTTGATGCTGGGAAAGGTGGAGGGCAAAAGAAAAAGGGGGCATCCAAAAATGAGATGGCTAGATAGTATTGTAGACACAATGGACACAGAGCTGAGTGAGTTGAGGAGGATGGTGGAGGACAGAAGTGCCTGATGGACAGTGGTCCATGTGGTCGTAGAGGGTCGGAATCGACTGTGCGACTGAACAACAACAAAATCCATGTTTTTAAAATTAGGAAAAAAATATCATTAAGTTGCGGAGTTCTAGAACACTTAAAGTTCAGATAACTAAAGAGCAAGCATATAAACAGCTATCAACTACTTATTTTATATCACCAGCTACACAGTTTAAAGAAAATGTGAAAGCATTATTCAAACATAATTAACTACTTATTTTATTGTATTATTAGATTTATGCAAACTTCTAGAGTAAATACAAACTTCTAGAGTATCTACTGGTAGCTGGAATATTGCCAAGAATGCTAGACTGGGTGGATCTAGCAATAATCCAGAGTTATAGTCAGTATGTAAATAACAATTATGGGTTATCTGTGAAGAATTTTTAAAGGAATTTTAAAAAAATATTTAAGATTTTTCTAAAATATTGCCTAGAACTACTGGCAAGAAGTACTTCTATAACTGTGTTAATAAAGTTGAATCAACATTCAAAAAGTAACAACCTTAAAATTAGTATGGCAATCTATCTGGTTAACATTAAATCAATAATTTTAATATCTGGTAGAAAAAAGGACAAATGCGTGGAAAACTAGTTAAAAACTCCCAAATTCCTGAAAACAGAAATATTTTAAATAACAAGGCCATTGTCAAATACGATGAAAACACAGCATGAAACCAAATCATATATTTACAGTCATTTAACAGTGAGATATTTCTGCAAACAGGTAGAGCTTGGATAAGAGAAAGACAATGGGGATGACAGAATCCTTAGAAATGAGTCATTGTTAACCTAATCTGTACTATCAAGTAAGTAGATACAGGATTTCTCTTTATCTTTATAAAAGATAAAGGCTAAAAGATTTTAACTGTGAATGCTGACAACTGAGTTTGTTAAAAAACATTAGTCCCACCCAGGGGCATACATTTTGGAAATGTAAGAATTAAATAACAAAAGATCTAGTTAATGACTCTTTCAGATGAAAAGCCAATGCTACTCCTTGGTAAGGTATGGTATATATAGAAACTTAAAGTGGCACCTTGTTAGTGGATGTGGAAAAAGAACAGAGAAAGGTAAGTAAGAAAAATAGACAGTGTTTTGATCATGTATTTCTGTTTAGTGGTAGGTGTTTTAAGATTTCTTTCCTAAACTTAATGCACTTGACTCATGGACAGGGGAATCAGAAGGCTGCTTAGATGGATCCTCTCTACTTTAACATGGAGGTGCTTTCTATGCATACAAAAAAGTAAGTGCTTCCATGTTTTGGTAGAGGTGACTCCTGAATTCATCATCTACATGGGAAAGGGCATCCACTACTCTACTGTGAGAGCACATTTTTGTTACTTTTAAAAGTGCTTTCACATTTAAAGTTGTTGGATGTTTAATTTTGATTTAATCAACTATTCAACATTGGAAGAATACATCTTTAGTAGAAAAGGATCTAGACCAGTGACGGTGAACCTTGGCACTCTAGCTGTTCTTGAACTTCAATTCCCAGGTGCCCTGATCAGTAGGAGTGCTGACTTGGGCTTCTGGTAATTGAAGTCCAGGAACACCTGGAGTGCCAAGGTTGGCCATCACTGATCTAGACATTTATAACTGCATCTAGCATTCAGAAGGCTTCAACATTAGCCAACAGATCTTTATTCAGAAGCAATTTTTATGTTTTAGCTAAACCAAAAAGTAAACATTTTAATATTACTCATGCATGCCAGTCTTTCTATACATGAAAGTAATTTTTTGTAAGTGTATTTTGCTGTAATCTTTTACTGTTGCTAATATGCAGCTCTGTAATGTAAAATCTAGAATTGCACTTTAGCAATGGTGAAGGATTATATGCTACAGAACATCTGTAATATTTGCTCAACGTGTGATAGAAAACAAACTATGTATTCATGTTGCATACAGTAGTTAATCCTGTTCAGTCACTGCTCCTGGCTTGTTTCTTTTAAAGCAAGGTATATTTAATTCTCTATTTTCATCAGCTGCAAAAATTTGTTTCTGGAAGTGATGCAAAGTGTATAGAACCACCAATTTAATACTGTCAAAAATAAATGCTCATTTTGCTAGGACAAAACTTGTTTTTAGACTTATACACCTGTGGTCAACTGCCTGTATTTGAGGGTGAAGGTTGGGTGGGATTGACACAGGCAAAGTTGGAAGCAAGTTCCCCTACCAACAAGTAATCTAGCAGAACCACTAAAGGAAAAATGTTTAAATTTTTGATATGTGAGGCTAGAAGATTTTTCAGAACAGCTTTGAAGGGCGGGCAGTGGTACTATTCATTTAGGTTTCTAATTAAAATATAGTAAGGGAAAGATAAGTACACTGCTGCACATGGCAGGATAATAAAATAAGCAATAGACATATTTTAACTTTAAATACTATCTTTTCAAATCGTGCCTTTCCCCTGAAAGTCTGATATATTTCCCATGATGGACAAAAATTTAACCACAGCGATTCTTTTATGTATACTCTTCTTTCATGGGACAGCTGCAAGTAAAGAACAAATCTGAAATGCTTAGGGCACGAGATCAGAGTGTTTCCCATGAATTCCTTTTTCCTACCTCTTTCACTGGCTCACAAATGTTTAAAACGATTCAGTGAGTTGATTAACCTCAAATAGCCAGCTAAACACAAGAGTACAGCTACGTTTATTTCTTATCTCCCCCCTCCCCCATTGCCTTATATTTCGCTCTTAAAAGAGCAAACCCATTGTTAGGGATTATGAGACTTATCTTACCAATGTTAAGTGCAGCATTAACTGGTAGGGTTATACCAGGGGTGGCCAACATTTGTGCTCCAGCTGTTCTTGGACTTTAGTCCAAGTCAGCACACCTGACCAGGGCTTCTGGGAATTGAAGTCCAAGAACAGTTCTGGAGCACCAAGGTTGGCCACCAGTGCTATACTATATATAATAAAATACTATGTTAGTGTTCACAGATACAAATTTTGTAGCATAAGAACAAGTAGATCAGACATTTTGCTCACCTTGGAGTGGATGCAGAGTCAGTCATAATTAGACTGGATCTATGCATCAATGGAACTTTAAAATGGACTTCTGCAAGGTTAAAGTTGACCAAGTAGGTTTTGTGTTATCAAATTGGTTTTGATTTAGTAAGTAACCACACAATACAAACTTTTTAAAAAGGAAAACTATTAAAAGAGTTCAACAGATTTGTTTTTAAGACAACAGGCAATTTCATATATTCACAATACAATGCAGGATGAATTGTGTTTTACAAATCTGCAGAGAAGAATTTGACTTCAATTGGATAGCAGTTGGGTTTCGTGAAACATTAACTGTTGTAGCAACACGACCTATATCAAAGGGAAATACCTAGGAAAACTCATGCACTAATTCTGACATGTCAAATTTACATGTGATTGCTGGTTATCAACTAGAACACTAAAAACCAGTTTCCTGCACTTACTGACCAGCATGGCTATCTCTTGGAGGATACTCGGAATGTTTCTGATATGGGAATCAGGTAAGTAGAATATTTTTGTTCATCTTGCATAGCACTTCCTAGTGTAATCTGGGAGGCAGAAAATATGCCAAAGAGAATGAGTGGTATCATGTTACTCTATAAATTCTTCTGTGTCTAGGCCAGACGTGAAACTGTTAACATGAAGACACCCTTTGGTGAGGTCATTCTGCAGCTCCCTTTGCCTGATCTAATGTGAGAAAGATTAACCGGCAACTTATGTTGGCCATTACCAGGATACGACTGATTGTGGTTCAAGAATACCACAATCTTCGAGGAGGCTCTTTCTGTGTACCCCACTCTATAAAATGAAGAAAAAAAGAGCAATTTTGCATGATCTCACATACTTTGAGAGGACTCTTAGTGGAATGACCTCTTCACCCATCTTGTGTCTCTCTTTATGTTTCTTCTTATGTTTCCGTTTAGATTTTGAAAGAGATGTATCCTTTTTATCCCCTATTTCTCTCTCTTCTTCAGTGGAAATTTCTAAATGGATAAACAAAAATAAGCAAAAATCAACTTTTGAAAGCTTATGGTGTAAGCATCTTTTTAATGAGTGTATTTAAGATGAACCAAATATTTTAAACTTTGTCCATGGGATTAAGCTAATACAGTAAAACCTCATATAACACTAAAACCTGTTTCCACAAGTCTTGGTGTTATATGATTTTTAGTGTTATCTGATCCTCTATGGGATCCATAGAGATACATTGTAACCACACAGGCTTTAGCGGTTGTTATCTGAAGCATCCCATAGGATCTTAATGTTATCTGATGCAATTCTTCCCCCCAGATTCCTTAATGTTATGCGATTTTCGTGTTATTCGATACTAATGTTATATGAGGTATTACTGTACTGCTTTACACAGTGGCTCTCTGCTTGCTAAACAAGATAGAAACAAGGGAATTCTTAACTATTTACACTTGGTTTATCTAAATGCATTTTTTCTTGACTTTGAGGCAAGCTTTATCTATACATCAAGTTCCTGATTTTAAAGCAACATTTTCACCTAACGTACTCTCATTGAAAACAAAGATTTTGGCAGCTAATAGACAGTGGTCCCTGGGGTTGCAGAGGATCGGAATCGACTGTGCGACTGAACAACAACAAAAATCATGAAAAGATAGGGCAATTTTCTGTATTTGTACATGTAACTGAAAAAGTGTTGTCTAATTATATATTGTGTCTAGTTAAAACTGTTATCTTTTGGATGTCACTTCCATCCTTCATCAGACTTTTAAAAATAACTTATTTGATTCTTACCTTTTGAATCCTCTGGCCCTTCTACAGGTTCTTCTTTTGCAGAATGAACATTATCTTTCTGAGTAGTTCTCTTTACCTTCACAACTGACACTTCAGCATCATCAGAGTGACTTCGTTTCCTTTTCCCTGGTCTGCTTTCAGTTGAACTTGAGCTCTCTGTTCTATCAAACTTCTTCTTCTCTTTCTTTGAAGACTGTCTTTGAATTTCTGAAAATTCCATCTCCGAATTCTCTGACACTGTCCTGTGTCTCTTTGACTTGCTTGTGTGTTCTGCTATAGTGTCCGCATTTGAGTCCTTTGTTTCTGCAGTTGACTGCTGACTATTTTCCTTTTTAGTTTTTGATTTCTTTTTCTTTTTTTTCTTTTTTTCTTCTATACAGAAAGAATAAAATTTGCCTGAATATCTAGTTCTTATGTCTATCTGTGTTTCACTGTAAATCCTAGGAATTTAAAAGTATCATAACTTTCTTGTGTGAGGGCAGAGATGATTGAATACATGACTGGTTCAGTATCATCCGGAGAACTACCTGGCTAAGTGGAAATTCAACACACATTTATCAGGAACAAAATCCCATAATCTTCCTCTGTATCATGCTAATTATGAAGATACATCCAATTTAAAGACATTGCTTCAGTTTCCCTGCAACATTATATTTAAGGAAGAATTGTCAGTACAGACAACTCGGAGGAATATAAACTACTTTTATTGAGGTTTAATTTGCTATCCAACAATCAGAACCATGATTTTAACTATACAATCATAGGACCTTGCCGCCCCTACCCCTGTGCCCACCCCAACATATTGTAATATAATGTATTGTCTGTAAGCCGCCCTGAGTCGCCACGGCAAGTGGGCAGAAATATAAATTAGAACTAATAAATAAATAAAATTTAATGTTTCTGATGAGGAGGGTTCCATTAAAGCTTATGCTCGAACTAACTTGTTATATATATATAAATGATTAAAATGTGGCTCCTCATAGAATTGATCACTAAAGCTTCTGCTAAATTGTATATTTCTATTGCTGTAATAAATAAATATTTAATTTTTTGCGTGTATGCAGAACAGTTTAACATCACTGATATTGAACTAGGAGTTTTTATATTAATGGTTTACAGATTGCATTGCACACCACCATTCTGATCACAGAAGACTGTTCAGAGAAGAACCAATTGGTGAAACACAACAAACGGAATTTCACATGTAGTGCATGAAACCTAAGTATATTACTTAAAAATACACCTTTAGTATTAAAAGTGAAAGAATGCCTACATGGCTCCAGATGAATAGGTGTGTACAGGTACAGTGATGACCAACCTTGGTACTCTAGCTGTTCTTGGACTTCAATTCCCAGAAGCCCAAGTCAACACACCTGATGATCAGGGTTTCTGGGAATTTAAGTTCAAGAACACCTAGAGTGCCAAGGCTAGACATCACTGAACTAGTAGATATTGAAAATCCATTCCATTGTAATCAAACCTGCAGGTGCAAGGATAGTTGCATGACAAAGATCTTGGACATGACAGGAGCCTCATTTGTGTGTCCCCCGAGCAGTTTCACCCAGAATAATGTGTGACACAAAATTTACTTATTTAGCATATAAGAGCTAGTGACTGATCAACTGAAAGCAGCATCTCCTTTGCCAACACATACACACTGAATGAGTGGCATATTGAATAGACAGTTCTGCCTGTTATATAATTTAACACTGACATATTTTGCTATACAGATCATTGTCCTCTAAGGGAATTAAGAACAAACGTCAATTTTCTAAAAATGACTAAAAACAAAATATACCATTCAGAGCTCAGTATATAAACTTAATATACATACCAACCACACTGGAATCGCCTTCTGGCAAAGTAAGAACGGTCTTGTTTTTTACTGTTTTGGGGAATATACCAGGTTTTCTTGGCGCATCTTCTGGTGGATTATTCAAGAACTTTAATGTAAAAATAAAAATTGCAATGAAATTAAAATTTTTGGGTCATTAAAACAAAATTCTGATGGGTTTCCATGATGGCATGATTGCCTTTATATAATGTCAAAGCTAGAATCAAGAATTTTTTACATCAAGATAACTGACCAGAATATTGTGATAGAACATTTATTTGCAGTTTTTCCTATTCTACTACTGAACTTGAAAGCTTGGAGTACCCACACTTAGCATTTCATTAGCAGAAAAGCTTGCCACAATGTCTGTCAATTCTACTTTCTCTCCCAACCCCCCCAGCTTTGTATTAAATCTTTCACTGTCTGTCCCAGCTCCTGCTAACCTAGCAGTTCTAAAGCAAGAAACTGCAAGTAGATAAATAGGGACCATTTGGGGCGGGAGATCTTGGGGACATGAAAGGAACCTCATTCGGGTGTCCCATTCTGACAAAATTATTATCTAGTCACCATCCCTCCAGAAGAAACTAGAGAGTAGGTCATCAGAGGAAGGTAGGAAATCAGCAAAGGTCACTTCCTGTTCTATCTTTGAGAAATGTGAAATTAAATCCAAAGCTTCCAAGTGAGAATAAATCAAGAAAATGAAACGTTCATTTCATTTTGCTGAATTTAATTCACATTTTGATAATTTCAAGATGCAAAGCCACACCTGTAGTTAAACCCCTCTTGACTTTAGCAGGGCATAAGATTGAAGAACTCTACACAGTTCAACTGTTGAACAGCTATCCATGCATTCTGGTGTCTTTGACTATAAACAGATGAGTACTGAACCCTAGAGTCTGATATGACTGGCTTTCGAGCAAGGGTGACCTTTACCTATCACAAAAAATTCTAACTACGCATTGACTAATAATATACAGCAAAAACCAGTCTTTTACAACATCAGTAACTGACCTCAATTGCTTTTTCAGCTTGTTCTTTGGTTTCAAATTCAACAAATGCAAAACCTTTTGGGTCTCTAGTAGTCTTATAGCGAGGAAGGCTGATATAAACAACATTGCCACATTTTCCAAATACTCGTTCAATCCAACTGTGATTAACGTTTTTGGGAAGCAATTCCTAAACAAATAAGAAACCATCAAAGAATACAATGGATACATTAGTATTAATGAAGTGTTGGGAGAGCTCAGCAGTTTAGGTACATTGCTGGCTGCAGTTTTAAGATTGTTTATTACAACATCACTATGCTAAATCCCTAATAAACTATTAGCATCTTTTAACAAACTATGACTGTCATAAGGATTGCAGAAGAAAGTGTTTTAAAGCCACTTTCCAATTCCTTAGAAACTGCACAAAATAAAATATCACAGGGAATAATATGGAGAGTAACATCTGCTGAGTTCAGTATCAGAGTCCCATGCTTGCATTTGCTAAAGTGTTAAATAACTACCGTCAATTTTTAACTATAAATTGAGGAGTTAAGAAAACATGTGCTGCTCACAGTCAGCAGTGGCCAAGATCCAGCAGATCTCATATTTCACATATACAGGAATGTGCCTATTGTATGAAGTATCTATAGCACATTGCTGTAAAACTAAAATTTGTTATTCTGTATTGGGGAGAGGGCAAAAAGACAGTCCCAGGTTTGGCATTGATATAATGTTCGTTCTTTGGCCAGACTCTCAATGTAATATTCTTTAATTATAGACTTATGGAACACCAGTCTATAGATTATATGCTCTGGAGTTTCCTCAGTTAACAGAATATTCTTAATCATATAACTTGGGCAGGGGCTTAAAAACCGCAGCGGCAGCAGGACTTTTTGTGCCCTGCCGCTGCCAAGAACACCTGCAGCTGCAGGAAGAGGCCACTGCCGCACCCAGCCCCGGGATTCCCTCCACCTGTTCCAGGAGGCTCTGCTTGGGCAGGGGCTTAAAAGCCATAGCGGCGGCAGGACTTTTGGTAATGTTTCTAATCCTTGTATAAATTTGACGAGTTTTGTAATTTTTGATTATTGTTTGAAATTGATGCCTATTGAATTTTTGATGATGTAATGATGTTGAGATGTTTTGTGGTGTTGAAACTGATTATTTTTGATATTTACATGTTGTGTTTATGAACTTGCTGTTTTCTCTGTGCTTGTGAACCGCCCTGAGTCGGTCCAAACGAGTAGGGTGGTATAAAAATCGTAATAAATAATAAATAAATAAATAAATAAATAAAATCCATGCAAATGAAAGACTGGTTTGCACAATGTATCCTTGGGTTTATGTGCCCATGCAAATGTGGAAAATCTAGAATCTTCATTTCCATTTTACATTTCAATCATTTTATATTCATTGCAAGTCAAGTCAAATTACGGTTGATGAGAGAAACAACATTTCTGATCTCTGTGTGACTGCAGAATATAAAAGCTTGTGGGGAAGCTACACTAACTTTAGTAGTGTAAAAACATGATTTAGCAGTACAGTACTGTATTCTTAAATGAAAATAAAATGTGTATTCAACTCTGAAAATATAACCATCAAAACTACATAAATCACCTCAACATCCCAAATTCCAATTGAACTGCAAAATACCATGATTAAGAAACGAATGCAGTATTTCATTATTCATCTTTGAGAAGATGTTAGGAAAATTTTGAGGTGTTCAATTTTAAAAAATAAGCAAAAAAGGTTGAAATTAGTATCTTACCACATACACAGTACGACTATCCACATCATCTGGTGGCTCACCCAAGGGTTGCCGTCTCCGTATCTTTGTTCCTTCTAAATCCAACTGTACAACAAAATCTAATTAAGTAAAGCTCTGTACATTTCTTCTCACTCAGTCTTTTAAAAAGAATGCTAAAACAAACGGGGTTTTTATACTCACCTCTACCACAGATGAATTTTTAACTGCTCGGGCTATCAACTTTCTGTCAGTAGTCAATTTTTTCATTTTGTTAAAAGAAACCAGAAGTGATATGTCAACATCTACAAAACAAAGATGTTATAATTTCGTGTCATAAGTTATTCTGGGTTGAAAGGAGGAACTCCACTCAGGGGATGCCCAAATGAGGATCCTTTCACATCCCCAAGATCTTTTCCAACCAAAGTGGTCCCTATTTATCGACTTGCAATTTCTTGCTTTTGAACTGCTAGGTTGGCAGGAGCTGGGACAGAGATGGGCGCTCAAACCATCATGCAGTACCTGGCTCTCGAACTGAGAGAGACAATAAAGCTGGCATATTTTCTGGGTACTGTATATTAGTATTGACCTTTTATGGACTTTTACAAGTGTGGAAGCTAGAAGAAGTGTGGAAGCTAGACATGCAATACAGATATAATTAAGTGAATTATTTTCCATTCTGAAAGATGGTTCTCATTTTTTCCACAGTGAAACCAGGCCTGCAAAAGTAGCAACGGGCCTGGAAACTCCAAGAAAACTGAAGAATTCACTAGATTCTGTATGTGTAACAGCAGAATGAGGATAACTTAATTTTCAGATCTTAAGGATATTCTCCCAAATTAAAACTATCCAAAAGTTATGGGAATAATTGAAACAAAACATAAGCAGTTTGCTCCAGAACTGGAAAACCAACCATAACAAGAAACTGGTACATAGAATAGAGAACCTTGCAACCAGGAAATAATCACCCTCTGATGGGATCATGAGACCCCCAATACTGTGACAATACATTGTTTTAAACAGTAGTTGATTATTATTATTTGCTTAGTCCAATATGTCATAACTAAAGTGTACACAAAAATAGTAACGGTGCAGATGCAAATGAGGGAAAGAAACTGTTTGAGGCAGGAGTATCTTTTGTCTCTTTTACTGTAAGAATGCAAAGGAGTGAAGAAATAAAATATCATCAAAACTGTTCCGGTATTGCCAATTTTTCAAAATAATTTTTCTTCATCATGATATAATCTTAAGTATTTTTCTTTAGACATTAAAATGAAAACAAAATCATATACTCTGACAACACATTTTAGTTTTGTGTGAGCCTTAAACCAAGATAATCTAAACATAATATTTACCAAGAGGTTTTTACGTGTCTACTAGCTTCAAGGAGGAAAACATCTTATCACGATGAGCTTAAAGATGTTAAAACGTATGGTACAATGTTTGCAATATATATTGTGTGTTGAGTGATGTATTCATGAGAAGTAATTTTCTTTTTCTTTAAAAAATACAGTAAGGAGGCAGAAATGGCTTGATTATTTAAAGTGACAACATGCTCAGAATTATAAACCATACAAATGATTATAAAAAACAAGAAAGGTCCAACTCATTATTCAAACCTGATGGAACCAAAGTCTTTAGACGGTGGATATAAAATGCTTCTCTCTGCAACAACAATTTATCAATATTGGTTTTTTCAAAAATTGGCAATACCGGAACAGTTTTGATGATATTTTATTTCTTCACTCCTTCGCATTCTTGCAGTAAAAGAGACTTGAAAGATACTCCTGGCTAAAACCATTTCGTTCTCTCATTGACAACTAAAGTGTAGGCACTGGATCAATGAAACTGACAGAGTTGATTCAATGGGCCGACTGTTTGCAAAGTATCATGCTACACAACAGATTTTCAGTAAATGTATTTTAATGATAATTTCAGAAGAAATATAAATAATGAAAATCTGAACAGTTGAGACACTGTTCAGTTTTATGAAACAATTATATAAACACATCAAAATATCTTAAAGATGATATTGGCAGTGTGTATTTTGACTAACATCAAGTTTGGATCCTGAACTAGAAACAAGAAATAGCAAGAATTCTGTATAGAAGAGCTACAATTATACCTAGCTGAGTGGCTATGGGTAAGGGGCCCCATGTTATCACAGGAGCTACCAGCTTTGGTTCTGGATGGGGCGGTTCTGCCCCAAACGGACCCGGTGCGTAACCTGGGGGTCCTCCTGGACTCACGACTACTGTTCGAAGAGCAGGTGGCAGTCGTGGCCAGGAGGGCTTTTGCACAGCTTCGTGTAATACGCAAGTTACGCCCACTCCTAGACCGGGATGCCTTGCTCATGGTTACACATGCTCTGGTCACCTCCAGACTTGATTATTGTAATGCGCTCTACATGGGGCTGCCCCTGGTGACCATTCGGAGACTACAGCTGGTCCAAAATGCAGCGGCCCGGGTAGTGATAGGGCGCGGGCAATATGCTCGTGCAGCACCACTGCTCCGGGAGCTGCACTGGTTGCCAGTATGTCTCCGGGTGCAATTCAAGGTGCTGGTTAT
Organism: Furcifer pardalis; assembly: GCA_030440675.1. Lineage (NCBI taxonomy): Eukaryota > Metazoa > Chordata > Lepidosauria > Squamata > Chamaeleonidae > Furcifer > Furcifer pardalis. The sequence continues at coordinate 76,990,059 of CP126892.1, forward strand.
TACCTTTAAAGCCCTATATGGTAGTGGGCCAGGATACCTAAGAGACCGCGTCACCCTAAGAATGTCTGTCCGTCCCACCAGGGCGGACCGGAGGGGCTCTCTTGTTATTCCATTAGCTAGGGGGGCTCGCCTCACTAGCACTAGGAGGAGGGCCTTCTCTGTGTTCGCCCCGGCCCTCTGGAACCTTCTCCCTATGGAACTGCGCCTACAGGCAGGGCTCTTACCTTTTCAAAAGGGTTTAAAGACCTGGCTGGCGGAGCATGTGTGGGGACCCAGTAACACGGGATCCCATACAGGCTGGTTGATTTGAGGGGTAGCCACCCCCCCGCCCCAGGTTTTATCCGTTACGCTGTTTTAATCTTTTCTTATGAATTCTTTCTTATGAATTCTTGAGGTTTTAAACATTATTATTTTTATTGGGTTGGTCTGTGTTTTTAGCTACGCTGTAAGCCGCCCAGAGTCAGGTTTACCCGATTGGGGCGGGATAGCAAACGTGAATGAATGAATGAATGAATGAATGAATGAATGAATGAATGAATGAATAAATAAATAGCATAATAAAGCATGAACTTACACCCATCTCTAGATTTTTCTATTTGTTCTCGGAGAAACCTGTCCTTGTGAAGATTCACATCTCCAAACCAGAAGTCCACTTGCTTTGCTATATCTGAAAGGACCTGTTTGACTCTAGATCTTTTCTTTTTCTCTCGTTCCTTTCTTTGTTCAGTGGTTTCTTTTTCCATGGTTTTGCTTCTTACAGCTTCAGTCTCCATTCTTGTCACCAAGTCATCTATCTGTTAACATAACATTATTATTTTTCAGCTTCAGAGAATTTAGCGATATCCTGATCATTTAAAACATAAAGATTTATACAACACTTCAATATCCTAACTATTTTTTAAAATCTGAATCTTAATCTAGTTTTCCTTACCAGTGTGAAACACATTCATACAGGTCACACATAAACATATCCGCAGGTATAAAAATATTTAATTTTTAAAATCACTGAAAAACATAATATATATGTATTCCTTTGGCAGAGAACCAGAGCTGGCCACTGTCTGCATTGTGTAATGTTTACAAGGAACGGAATATGACATTTTGATAGCTGTCATTTACAATGATGGAGGCATGTGAAAACCCTCTCCTGCTTCCATGACTCATGTATATGTGTTAAAATACGGCTCATTGTTATCTGTGGTTTCAAGGATCTGCAAAAGGTCGCAGAAAATATCCCCTGTGGATACAGGGGTGGGGGAGATCTGTATATATTTTATCAAAATAGAAAGATACTATATGACATTCCTTATCCAATAAACTCGTAAGGCTTTTCTTTGAAGATACTAAGTGATCATGAAAAATGGAAATGGAATCTATCTAGAAACTTTATGAGTGCCTGGCTGAGAAGACAGGGGTTCAATATAGATCAAGAAGAAATGTGAAAAGTAACACCTTCCATTTATCTCCTACTCGAGAGGGCATCAAAACAATATTGGCACTTACAGTTTTATATTCTGTCAGAGAACTTTTCTCAAAGGCCAGTCTGCTTCCCTAGATTCATGCAAATTAAGGGAGGATTGCAGCTGTGCAAAGTTTGCAAAATGAAGAAGCTGGGGTAAGGCCGGAGTAAGGTTGATCATCTTTTTGGAACAAGTGAACAAATATATAAATAAAATGTTACATAGAGAATAGCTAAATTAGGATAAACAATGTTCTACTTGTGGTGGTGCATCTAGTAGTTTATATAAATGTTTAAGATGCTGACAACAGTGGTTTGAGACCTGAGCACTGCATGACAGAGTGAGCTCCCACCAGTCTGTCCCAGCTCCTGCCTACCTAGCAGTTCAAAAAGAAGAAGCTGCAGATAAATAGGTATTGCTTTGGTGAAAACAGTAACAGCGTTCTGGGCACTGTGGGTGTCTAGTCATGACCACAGAAATATTCGCAGACACAGAATGCGCCGGCTCTTTGGCTGTAAACAGAGAGGAGCACTGCCTCCTAGAGTAAGGAACAACTCCCTTTTCAGCAAGGGAGACCTTCATCTATATTTGGAGGATATTATTGAAACACCAACACGCCACCTCAAACCCCTTATAAAGAAAGAATTATTTCCGCTACTATTTCAACTCCAAGGCCAGAGAAGCCAAGGGGACATCAGTGCCCACCCCCTCAGCCAACAGAAGCACCTGAACTGGCCACAGGTAAAGGTTGCCCTTGCTCCAAAGCCAGTCGTGTCTGCCTCTATAGAGTATGATGGTCATTTCTGCTTACAGCCAAAGCGGCAGTGCTGTCTGTGTTTGAACATTTCTGCGGTCATGTGGCAGGCATGTTTGTTACCTTCTCACCGAAGCGGTACCTATTCATCTACTTGTAATTTCTTGGTTGGCAGGAATTGGGACCAGACTGGTGCTCACTCTGTCATGCAGTATTTAGGTCTCCGACCTGCCGACTTTCCAGTCGTCAAGTTCTGCGTCTTAACCATTAAGCCACAACAGTCCCTTGAAATAGCCATAAGGTAAAGGCTTCCCATGTTCGAAAGCCAGTCGTAATCAACTCTAGGAGTCAGTGTTCATCTCTATTTCAAAGCGGAAGAGACAGCGATGTCTGCTTCTGCAGTCGTTTCCGTGGTCATGTGGCAGGCATGAGTAGACACCGGAACGCTGTTACCTTCCCACCGAAGTGGTCCCTACTTACCTACTTGCAACTTCTTGCTTTCGAACTGCTAGGTTGACAGGAACTGGCCATAGCCCCCCCCCCCTAATTAACAGGTTCGCGTCAGTTTTGGGAAAGGGCTCGAATTCTAGAAGCAGTGCATGCGAACACGCCATGCCCACAAATCCCGGCGTGGAAGGTACTGATCTGGGGTTGACCGAAGCACGGTAGCCATGTTATATGGGATTGGTTCGATCCAGTTGGCCCTGAGGAAGTGGATAGGCTTTTTGGATCTGTCCGCGCCACGACCAGTGCGCTGGACCCATGCCCTGCCTGGTTGGTCAAAGCATCCAAGGCCGTGGCAGGTGGGTGAGTCGAGGTGATTATTAACTCATCATTAAAGGAGGGGTCTTTTCCAGCGCCTTTTAAACATGCCTTAGTGCGTCCCCTCCTAAAAAAGCCATCCCTCGACCCTACGGCACATAATAACTACCGCCCAGTGTCCAACTTACCCTTCTTGGGTAAGGTTCTGGAAAAGGCTGTGGCGCGGCAGCTACAGGATGTCCTGGATGAAGCGGATTATCTGGACCCTTTTCAGTCAGGATTCAGGCCCGGATATGGTACGGAAACTGCATTAATCGCATTGGTGGATGATCTCTGGAGAGAGCGGGATGGAGGTTATCCATCTGTCCTGGCTCTTCTCGATCTCTCAGCGGCCTTCGATACCATCGACCACGAGATCCTTTTGGGTAGGCTCCAAAGTCTGGGGATCCAGGGCACTGTGTTGTCCTGGTTTTCCTCATTTCTGAGGGGCAGAACCCAATCGGTGTGGTTGGAGAAGGAGGAGTCCAGTCCTAGGCCCCTGCAATATGGGGTGCCTCAGGGCTCGGTGCTCTCTCCTCTTCTATTTAACATCTATATGAAGCCGCTGGGTGAGATCATCCGTTCCCACGGGGTAAGGTACCATCAATATGCTGATGATACCCAATTGTACATCTCGGCCCGTGGGAACCCAAGCGGTGCAGTGGAAGTCCTTTCCAGGTGTCTGGAGGCTGTTAAGGTCTGGATGGGGGACAACGGGCTACAGCTGAATCCCGGCAAGACTGAGTGGCTGTGGGTGAGGGGTCCTGTGTTATTACGGGAGTTACCAGCTTTGGTTCTGGATGGGGCAGTCTTGCCCCAGAAGGACCCGGTGCGTAACCTGGGGGTCCTCCTGGACTCACGACTACTGTTCGAAGAGCAGGTGGCAGTCGTGGCCAGGAGGGCTTTTGCACAACTTCGTGTAATATGCCAGTTACGCCCACTCCTAGACCGGGACGCCTTGCTCATGGTCACGCATGCTTTGGTCACCTCCAGACTTGACTACTGTAATCGGAGGGGCTCTCTTTTTATTTTATTAATAATAATAATAATAATAATTCCTTCGGCTAGGGAGGCTCACCTCCTCCCAACGGAACAGACAGAGCTCCTGCCCTTCCGGAAGGGCTTAAAAACCTGGCTGGCGGGGCAAGTGTGGGGACCAAGGTATGTGGGATCCCACACAGGGTGGTTGATTTGAGGGATAGCTTCCCTTGCTGTTGGTTCTATCCCGTGGGGTTGTTTGTTTCTGGTTTTACTTCTTGCTTTTTATGAATTTTTTACAGTTTTAAAATTTTTAATTATTAGCATTTTATTGGATGAGTTTGTGATTGTATTTTTGTCTTGTAAGCCGCCCAGAGTCGGGTGTAAGCCCGATTGGGGCGGGATAGTAAGTGTGAATTAATAAATAATAAATAAATAAATAAAAACTACCCCCCCGCGCGCCCCAAAAAGTGAGGCAGCGTCCTTTCCTTCCAGCCGCCCCCCCCCCCACGGGCTCGGCCCCCCCCCCCCACTTACCTGAGTCCCGCCGGCGCGAGGAATGCAGGCGAGCAACCGCCTCGCAGAACGTTTCGAAGCAGCAGCCGCAGTTGCCCCCTTTTCTCGTCGGGAGTATTAAATTCTCGCGCGACAGGCGAGGGGGGCTCCGCTCGGCCTCATTGGTTGCCTGGAGGAGAAGCGGACACCTCGCTGCCGCGCAGGCGCACTAATCCCTTGAGGACGCCGTTCCATTTGGAGGGGAGAGAGAGTCGGAGGGGTGGAACTCAGTGGTGATGTTTTTTTTTCCTTCCCTTCACGCGTGTCGCGAAGAGATGACGTCACATCCCACGCGCGTGGCGGGAAACTTCGAACGCTAGCTAGAGAGAGAGAGAAACTGAGGCGCGCGCTGCTTCCCAGCCACTTGACTATAAACGGTCATTTTTACGGGGCAGGTGAGAGAGACGGCCGCTTCCTTATGTGGCAACTTCGCTATGCTTACGAGACCCCATAGGCAGTGTCTCTGTCTTGGGGAGTGTCTCTTTCTCCCTGCCGGCGCAGTGGCTAAACTGCTGTACTGCAGTCAGACGCTATGAGTTCGATCCTGACCAGGTCATGAGGTTGCCTCAGCCTTCCATCCTTCCAAGGTCGGTAAAATGAGGACTCAACGTGTTGTGGGGCAAAAAAATATATGCTATTTCACTTGTGAACCACCCAGAGAGTGCACTTAGCGCTATGGGGCGACATATAAGTGTAATTGCTGTTGCTATTAAATTTGGAAGGTGACATTTTTGACTGGAAAATGGGAAGGAGAAAAGTTAAAATGCCCTTTGTTCTCTCTCTCCCACACTTTTCCCAAGGAGAGAGCTCTGTCTTGCTCTCAGTTTGCCTGTCAGGTATTTTTGTCATAGCACTGTTGTGTGCACTTAGCCTTCACATTGTAAGGTTTACCTGTGCTACTCGGCAGCAGATTTTGTTGTGAGTAGAATTGTCAGTCTCCCAACACCAGTTCAAGTCTCAGGACATTGCTCTGATCTCTGGTAATCCCAATAATTACTATTTTTGTAGTAAAAATGTTGGATGTTGGATAAGGGAGATCCTGGTTCAAAGCCTTCCTTGTAATCTGGCTAATAAACCATTGGGTCCTTGCATTTCCTTAGTCCAGACCCTCTACCAAGGTTGTCTTCATGAGGTAAAAGAGAAGATACAAGTTCAATGGTTCCTTCAGACATTGGAGCCAGTTTTGTTCATGGAATTACAAGGGTAAGAATTCTGGTCTTCAAACACTTTTTCCATCATGCGGGTGCAGGGGAGGGGACAGGATAAAAACTAGGGTAGGGAAAGTTAGGTAGGCAGGCCAGCTTTTAAGTGGACCTTGGAGTACACAGAAAGCCTCCTTGAAGATTTTAGTATTTTTGAACCAAAATTGGGCGGCCCCTTTACAACGGCCACCTTGTGCCAGCTAATCTTTCTCACACTAGATCAGGTGAAAGGAAATGTTGAATGAATTCACCAAAATGTGTCTTTATTTTGGCATTTTCATGTCTGGCCTAGGAATGGAAGAAGAGGTGGTCCTTTAACAGCCAGCCATGTGGTATATTTAGGATACAACTGGCTTTGGAGCAAGAGTGACCTTCACCATTTACCTTTAATGTTTCTATCGGAATGCTAAAATGTTACCACCAAGGCAAACTTTCAGGTTCTATAGAACAGTTTGCAAGGCAAAGATACGTACTATAAAACATGAGACTCAAGTATCTGCATTACAAAGAGGTCTTTAGACCTCAAATGCTTGTTTTCTATGTAGCGGTAAAATCTGTCACTGCTTCTACTTCTTCCCCATCTATTTTCCAGGGAATGATAGGGCTTGTTGCCATGATCTTTGTTTTCTTTATATTGAGTCACAAGTAAGCCTTTTCACTTTCTTCTTTCAACCTAATCAGGAGCTTCTTTAGGTCCTCCTCACTTTCTGCCATTAGGGTGGTATCATCTGCATATCTCAAATTATTGATGTTTCTCCCAGCAATTTTAATCCCAAATTGTGTTTCCTCCATTCCTGCATTGCGCATTATGTGCTCTGTGTATAAGTTGAATAAGCAGGGTGACAAAATGCAGCCTTGCCTTACTCCTTTTCCTATTCCAAACCACTCCATCATTCCATATTCTGTTCTAATTGTTGCTTCTTGATTCACGTGCAGATTTCTCATGAGGCATATAAAGTGTTCTGGTATTCCCATCTCTTTAATTACTTGCCACATTTTGTTGTGGTCCACACAGTCAAAGGCCTTGGTGTAATCAATGAAACAGAAGTAGGCTTGTTTCTGATATTCCTTTGTCTTTTCCATGATCCAAGGTATGTTGGCAATGTGGTCTCTAGTTCCCCTGCCTCTTCTGAACCCCACCTGCATTTCTGGTAATTCTCTCTCCACATTCTGTTGCAGTCTATCCTGTATTATCTTGAGCATCACCTTGCTAGCGTGTGGGATGAGCGCAATTTTTTATACAAATGTTAGATTCATTAAAATTGATTCCTTAAAATTGCAGGTTAATCCATTTTAAAACCTTGAACTTTATTAAAAGAAATATGTGCAAGTGAGACACCTTGTGGTTGCTTATGTGCTACCAAGTCAGAATTGACTTATAGTAACTCTGTCTAATGGGCTTCTCAAGGTGAGATATTTAAGGAGTGGTTTACCAGTTCCACTCCCCAGTGCGTTTCTACAGCTGAGTTGGGATTAGAACCTGATCTTCAGAGTCCTAGTCCAGTACTCTAGTTACTACATCACATTGGACATGCTGCAATTGAAAATGTTGAAAGAAATACCAGTTTTTATTACATTTTGTAAAATTGGGGACCTTTTACTGTTACTGCTATTGAAGATTCTTGTGCTTAATATTCAGATTGCATTCCTTTACTGGACACATGGTCCATTAAAGACAATAAGAGTTGCTTCTGATGAGACAGACCCAGGACTTGCTTGCCTTGGAATAAATTCTGTTGGTCTCACTGGAAAAGTTCTCATTCAATGCTGTATTAAACTAAATTATTTAGTTTATTGTTTAGAAAGTTATTGAAATAAAATTATTGTTTAGAAAGTTAAAATTATTGGTTGGGGTGTGGAAGATACTGTGTGTAAGACTCATTAGTATTATGTGGCTGCCTGGATCCCAGATGTTAAATTTAGTTGATTCAAACATATTTTCCCCTCCCCACAGGAACTATGGAATTTGGAAGTGCATACCAATAGTGTGATATTGTTTCACCAATGTGATGGCTTGTCAGGAGTTTACTGTGAGTTTATAATTTTAAATATTTTTAACTTAGTATTTAAGATTCTTCAATACACATCAGAGTAATTACAAATATAATGTATTAATACTGTATTCAAATGGAGAATTGTGAATTGACAACATTTGTTTATATTAAAATAGGTTTTATACACTCATCAGAAGACAAAAAAATCCAAAATATGGCAGGATGGCATTTTGAAGGCCGCTCTTGGGGGAAATAAGGTAAAATATAATCTGTACAGTTTCTATGAGTGTTACTATTATGTTAGATTAAATATCTGTAATTCTTTTCTTCCTTGATACAGGCAATCTTATTTGATGAGAAAGGACAAAATTTGGAGGATATTTTTGTGAAGTTTCCGGTAATACTTTGTTTTCTTTACCTTTACCTATTATTTGGTTAGTAATTTTAGATAAAGAGTTACTCTTCTAATTCTTGCTCTGCTAATTTATTTTGGCCACATTTGTCTAGTCCTTGTATAAATTTGAGCCTGTTTTGAGTTTCATATCATTCCAATTGATTTATCTCAAGTCATGTAAGTTACAGAGCTAAACTGCACAAATTCTTAAGAATACATGCTGTATTTTTGTTAGGATAAGTTTAAAATATTTACACTCATTTGCTCAGAAGAAGTCACTGGAAAAAATATGTATAGTAATATTTGTCTATAAGAGTACTGTATTGTCCAAAATCAGTAGGCTTTCCTTGTGTTCAAACTATTGAAGATTATGTGCCACAGAAGGTGGCTCCATGATCGCAGTGTGTGGGTCACTTTATGGCAAGCTGGGATCCACCTTAAACAAACTAATGGCAATAGCATTTTTTCCTGTTTGCCATTCTTAAATGAATTCCAAGAAAAAATGTATACTCGGATATGATTAGCAGCTGCCACATTGAAGATGTATACAATCTGTGTACAAGAACATGATAGAATTTGTTCATGGCAGCTTACTTCATTCCATGGTCTTGAGGATTTACAACCACAGATTTTATTTTCAACTAGCGTGGAATGAATTTATTTAATTCCTTGACATCCAAGCCTCCAGAAACGAGAGGATAATTTTTCACCTCCCTGAAGAGAAATGCGAACAAGAATGTATTTAAACTACCTGCCAGGAAGCTTCAAATGGTGCCAAGTCTGAAACTAGCTTTTCAAAAATGACAAGTGCATCTATGCTTCTTTGTTCCTCATTCACAATCTATTTGATAGGTTTAAATGAAATATACAGTATAGTAATACACTAGTACCTCGGATAAGGATGAGACTTGGCTCCACAAGTCTCGTCGTTATCCGGTTTTTAACATTGTGCATTGATCACACAACGTTTAAAAAAAAACCCTGTTTCCGTGGAGGCTGCAGCAAGGCAGAACATCGGGATTTGAATCCTGACGTTTTGGCTTGCTGCAGCCTCCAGGGAGGTGGAGGAACTTCAAAAATAGTGCATATCAGGTCTTCTGACCTCCTTGGAGCCGGCAGGGGAGTCAGGGAGCCCGAAATGTTTTTTTTTTACCCATTTCGGGCTCTCTGACACCCCCCCCCCCTTGACGGCTCCAGGGAGGTCGGAAGACCCGATCCAAGCTGTTTCCAAAGTTCTCCCACCCTCCTGGAGGCTGTAACAAGCCAATGCGTGCTATTTTTGAAGTTCTTCCACCCTCCTGGAGGCTGCAATAAGCCAAAACGTCAGGATTCGAATCCTGATGTTTTGGCTTGTTACAGCCTCCAAGAAGGTGGGGGAAGCCCAGAAACATCTTGGATCGGGTCCTCTGATCTTCCTGGAGCAGGCATGAGGGTCAGAGAGCCCAAAATGGGTAAAAAACACAGACTTTTTAAAACCCAATTCGGGCTCTCTAACCTCCCTGCTGGCTCCGGGGAGGACCCGATCGAAGCTGTTTCTGGGCTTTTCCCACCTCCCCGGCCAGTGCAACAAGCCAAAACATCAGGGTTCGAACCCTGACATTTTGGCTTCCTCCACTGGCCGGGGACGTCGGGGAAGCCCAGAAACAGCTTGGATCGGGTCCTCTGATCTTCTTGGAGGGAGCGGCAGGGGGGGGGGGGTCAGAGAACCCAAAATGGGTAAAACAACGGACTTTTTTTTTTTTACCCATTTTGGGCTCTCTGATCCACCTGCCAGCTCCAGGGAGATCAGCGGACCCAATCTACAGCTGCAGGGTGGCTGGGGAAGCCGACGGGGACTCCCCGTCGGCTTCCCTAGCCACCTGCCCATGCCTCTGCAGCTTTGGGGTGACTAGGGGAGCCCCCCGTCAGCTTTCCAGCTACCCCACCCCTGCCTCTGCAGCTGCAGGGTGGCTGGGAAGCTGAACGGCGGACCCTATTCAGCTTTCCAGCCACCCTGCTGTTACGAAACGGCTGCATCGGATAACGCTAACAGATCGTTATCCGATGCAAAATTTCTTTGGAATTTTTTTATCATTATCTGATTTTAGCGTTATCCGATGCAGTCGTTATCCGAGGTATTACTGTAATAACTCATACCAAGATCTTCTCTGACATTGAAAGCTAAAATCCTATTTAAGTTATCCTAAAGCAAATGACAGTCTGGCCAGGTCATCCTGCTATGGTAATAGAGTAGACCATACTGCCAGTGACTCAACGCCAAGCCTCATCCCTGAGCATTAATGGCCTTGCGTGCCGAAGTCCACAGGGAAAGGTGTGCCAAAAGATGTGAGGAGCAGAAAGTGACTGGCGGAACTGGATCAGTGGTATGGATGTCATGCTCCGATGCAGAAGGCAAATGGAAGGTCACAGCATTATGTTGTTGCCAGGTCAAGCTTCATGGTAATCACCATGATGATACCCAGTATTCGGATTTGGATACAGTAGAAGAAGAAGAGTAAAGCAAATATTTGGTATATGGCCAATCATGCCAGAAATGGGTTGCCAGAGGAGGATAGTTGTCTATACAGGTAATTGCATTTATATGCTTAGGTTTTTTCCCTTATACGATAACTTCCAGTCTGTTTTTAACCAGCAAATAAAAACTCACCGTTGCTATTCTTGTGGGTATGCATGCATGCACCAAACTAGGAATGAGCTGAAATGTAAATGTTTTCTGAAACTAAGCAACCATAGAATCATAATTGAAATAGATATTGCATGAGAAATCAAATGTGGATGTCATATATGTTGATTGGTAGTTTAGATTTCTTTATATAAGCTTACCATCATATTTCTCTTTTCCCACATAGATAAAACCTGGAGATGATTTAGAATGTGATCGATATTTAATCACTGTTGAAGGTGAAAAGGTTCCTGGATCTGGCTCTAGTGATCAGCCAAAGGCTACAGAACGAGAAACAGTAAGAAGAAATAATTTACAGTCGTTCGCAACATCATCCTCCCACCGCCCAGTTGGTCTAAAGCGAAAATATACGGTATGTATTCAGTCTTGTTTGATTCCTTAAACCAGGGATTCTCAACCTACGGCCCACGGGCTGGTCCTAGCCCACAGCACCATTTCATGTGGCTCGCATCGCTGCCAACACTGAAAGCGGAAGCGAATGTGTTTATGACAGCTGTAAATGCACCCATGTCTGTTGTAAATGCATTTACAACAGCTGCAGATGCTGTTTATGGTGAGGGAACGACCAGTTTGGCCCACTCAGCTGTCTGAAGGCACATGGTCTGGCCCACAGCTTTAACAGGTTGAGAATCCCGGCCTTAAACAATTAAAACAACTTTAAAGAAAAAACAATGGAAACAGTTTAACATAACGTGGCTGGCCCCAAGACCACCTCCGCTGCCTCTGCAGCCCTCTCAGCTGTTTGGCAGCCGGTCTCACCCTCCTGGGAGAGGAGAAGAGGCTGCTTATAAAGGCAATGCCCGGGACACTGTCGCTTGCCGCTTCCCACCAGGGACAAGGTCGCTTCCCAGCTGTAGGCCCAGAAGTTCGGTGGGACAAGGAACACCTGCGCTCCGGTTGCCAGCAAAGGCTGCTGGAGCCCCCTGGTGGACATTGGATGGGGGTTGGGAGGATGTGGAAGGGGAGAGGGAGAGAAGGGCCTGCCAGCCAGGGAATAGGGATTGTGCTCTGTCTGGTATGGGCGGGGGGTTTCCTGGGGCCCAAATTTGTGTTGTGACGGGCATGGAGCGCTACTGCGGGAGTCGAGGGGTGGGCCGCACTCGGGGAACACGGGACAGATGCTTAGTTGCTGTCCCCTGTTCCAGCCCCCCGGCTACACCTCTGGTTCCTGAGGGAGGGGTCAAGAGTGACCCTTCCCTTAGGCTGCTGCTGGTGAATGCCAGGTCCATCTGTAACAAGCCCCCCCCCCCTGCTTTTAGATTCTATTTTGTGGGAGCAAGCTGATCTGGCATGCATCACCGAAACCTGGATGACACCTGAGGACGGGGTTCCTTTATCTGAACTGTGTCCAGCTGGGTTCAGTATTTGGCACCAGCCTAGGGAGAAGGGGAGGGGCGGTGGTATCGCCGTTGTGGCCAGAGAGTCACTGGGAGTCACCAGAGCCATGGTTCCACAAGTCCTGGGCTGTGAGGCCCTGCTCCTGCATTTAGGCTCTAAGGGTCAGTTGGGAATTTTGCTCCTGTACCTGCCTCCCTGCAGTGTAGCAGATTCCCTTCCTGAGCTCCTTGAGGTGGTCTCGATGTTGGCATTGGAGCTCCCCAGACTTATGGTTCTGGGGGACTTCAATTTGCCTTCATTGGGGACTGGCTTTTAGGCAGCATGGGAGTTCATGGCTTCCATGGCAGCTGTGGGGCTGACCCAGGTAATTCAGGGTCCTACCAGGAGCAGCGGCCACACTCCGGATTTAATTTTCATATCGGAGCAGTGGCAGAGTGATCTGAAACCACAGAATTTAGACATTATCCCTGTGCCATGGTCATATCACTATCTGGTGACTCTAGACTTTCTGGGGGCGAGGCTTCACCGCAGGGAGGTAGGGCCAGTTAAATTGGCCCATCCCCAGCGACAAATGGATCCGGTAGGATTCCAGAGGGAACTGGGGTGTTTTCCTCTTGACCTGCAACATGATTCGTCTGAGGCTCTTGTCAATTCATGGAATGAGAGAGTAACGGCAGCCTTGGACGTGATCTTTCCACTATGGCCTCTCCGTGCCCGTGGGCGTCGATCATCCCCTTGGTTCACAGAAGAGCTGAGGGAGCTCAAATGGGCAAAGAGATGCCGAGAGCGCCGCTGGGTGAAGACCCAGAGTGAGTCTGATCGAACACTTGTTAGAGTTGCCATTAAAGCCTACCTAGTGGTGATGGGGGCGGTGAAACGACAATAATCACCCAGCAACTTTGTTCTAGGTAACCAGGTTCCTCCTCGGTAGAGGGTGTGTGTGTCTGGCCCTGGTTGAGGCTTCTGCTGATTATCTGGTGGAGAAAATCGCTCAGATTTGCTTGAAGTTTAATCCCAGCGTGGAAGATATAGAGCTGAGGTTGACCGGAGTGCAGTCTGTCCATATTATCTGGAATCAGTTCGATCCAGTTGTCCCTGAGGAAGTGGACATGCTTCTTGAATCTGTTCGTGCCACTGCCTGTGAATTGGATCCATGCCCTTCCTGGCTAGTCAAAGCATCTAAGGCTGTGTCAGGTGGTTGGGTTGAGACAATTATATATTCTTCTCTGCAGGAGGGGTTTTTTCCAGCACCCTTAAAAAACACTTCAGTGCGCCCCTTCCTGAAAAAGCCATCCCCTTACCCTACGGTACTTACCAACTACCAACTGGTATCCAACCTACCCTTTTTGGGTAAGGTCTTGGAGAAGGCAGTGGCACGGCAGCTGCAGGAGGTCCTGGATGAAGCGGAATATCTGGACCCTTTTCAGTCAGGATTCAAGTCCGAATATGGTATGGAAACTACATTGGTCGCATTGGTGGATGATCTCTGGCGAGAATGGGACGGAGGTCATTTTTTCTGTCCTGGCTCTTCTTGACTTCTCAGTGGCGTTCGATACCATCGATCATGGTATCCTCCTGGGAAGGCTCAAAAGATTGGGGATTCAGGGCACTGTGTTGTCCTGGTTTTCCTCATTTCTGAGGGGCTGGACCCAGTCAGTGTGGCTGGAGAGCGAGAAGTCCAGCCCTAGGTCCCTCCAATATGGGGTGCCTCAGTGCTCGGTACTCTCACCTCTCCTCTTCAACATCAACATGAAACCACTAGGTGAGATCATCCGTTCCCATGGGGTGAGTTATCACCAATTTGCAGATGGCACCCAGCTGTGGAGATCCAATTGATGCAGTAGAAGTCCTATCCAGGTGCCTGGAGACTGTCAGCGTCTGGATGGGGGACAACGGGCTACAATTGAATCCCGGCAAGACTGAGTGGCTCATGGGTAAGGGGCCTGCGTTATCTTGGGAGCTATCATCTTTGGTTCTGGATGGGGCAGCTTTGTCCCAAACAGACCCGGTGCGTAATCTGGGGGTCCTCTTGGACTCATGACTACTGCTCGAAGAGCAGGTGGCAGTCATGGCCAGGAGGGCTTTTGCACAACTTCATGTAATATGCCAATTACGGCCGCTCTTAGATCGGGACTCTTGCTCATGATCACACATGCATTGGTCACCTCCAGACTTGATTATTGTAATGCACTCTACATGGGGCTGCCCTTGGTGACCATTCAGAGGCTGCAGATGGTCCAGAATGCAGCTGCTCAGGTAGTGATGGGTTGCGGGCATTATGCTCATGCCTCACCACTGCTTTGGGAGTTGCACTGGTTTCACTATGTCTCCGGGTGCAATTCAAGGTGTTGGTCATTACCTTTAAAGCCCTACATGGTAGTGGGCCAGGATACTTAAGAGACCGCGTCACCCCAAGAACATCTGTCCATCCCACCAGGGTGGATCAGAGAGGCTCTTATCATTCAATCAGCTAGAGAGGCGCATCTCTTTAGCACCAGAAAGAGGGCTTTCTCCATGTCTGCCCCGGCCCTTTGGAACCTCCTGCCAACTGAGTTACGCCTACAGACAGAGCTACTGCCCTTTCGGAAGGGCCTAAAAACCTGGCTGGCAGGGCAGGTGTGGGGCTCAAGTAATATGGGGTCCCATGTTGGGTGGCTGATCTGATTAGATAGCCATCCCTCTCTCCCTCTTTTAAACTTTTAAATCTTTTAAATTTTTGAGGGTTTTTTTTTGTGTGTAAATTTATAGTGGTTTTTTTTTTTAAAGTTGATTTTGAACCTTCGGGTTCGGTTTCTGGGATTATGGGGGTGTGGTGGGATTGTTTGGTTTGGTTTGTACTCATTTGTGAAGTCTTTTTCTTTTTTGTGAGCCACCTGATTTGCCTGATTGGGGCGGAATAATATAAATAAATAAACCCAGGGAAGTCCTACAGTCCTTTGGATGAAAACAAAGCTGTAATCACTTATCCAAAAGTTTAGTTTCAATTTGGCACCAAGATTTGGCAAAAATTGGCTCTTGTTGGCTTTTCAAAGAGAACAGACTCTACAGTTAGAGGTATGGCAGCGGAGAGGGGCATCTCTATCTCCACTGTTCCTAGAAATAGGATTGGGAGGAAAGTTTCCTGTTGAGTTAACTGTCTCTCAAGTCTAATACATTTAGAGATTAGAATGTTGAGTGTAGTAGCATACGAGTTTTTCTTAATGTGGCTAAAATTTAAAATATTCTTCTTCTAGGATTTCAAAGGGCCACGCCAGATGCCAAAGAAAATAACCATGGAAGAATCTAATGCTGTAGTATCTCTTATATCTGAGAGTCCTCAATCAGCCTTGCCTTCCCAGTTCTATAATTCTTGCCCATTATTTTCTGTTCTTTGCAAGAAAAAGGAGAACATTTACCAACTTCCACCTAGTGAGAATGTTTCCATGAAGAAAAACGAGTCTTTTCCTCTACCAGCTTCCATTTCCTATGCTTATGAGTATAAAGGCATACAGAGGGAAGACTCTAGTATCAATAGTGCATATGATAAATATCTGAAGCCTGAATTTCAAGTGGATGATGAAGCAATCAACTCAAACTGCGAAGGGAATATTGACAAGGCAGTTTCACAGAACGTCAGGAGTAAAGCTCAAATTTTAGCACTTCTGAGTAAGAAGCATAAAGATTTCAGTGTCCCACCAGTGGAAAATACAGATTCAGTGAAAAATCTAGCATTGACATCAGTGAAGTTAGAATCTGATCAGGACAGTCTGTCTTTATCTGACCCTTCAAGAACACTCAGAGATAAAACAGAACATCTCTTAGAATCCACAAAATGTACTATCAAAGAAAGCACTGTACACAATCAGTTATCACACATCTCAGAAAGAAATATTCAAGCAAAAAGCCGATGGAATGCATACTTGCCAACCTGTTTAGCAGGAGAGTCTTCTAGCATAGATGAGGCAGAACACCAGAATGTTAGTGATTTGCAGCCAGTTTTGAAGGAGAACAGCACTGTTAGAAGTCTGTGCAGTAAAAATCAGAGAATAAGTCCCCAACTATCTTCTTTGGAAACCAGTATTTCTCCTATTAGTAAATGCTTTCTCAAAAACCAACAACATAATTTTATATCAACTGAACCCATTAAGAATGAAAGGAATGTCATTGAAGTTGCATCAGGTGATCATATTAATTCTATAGATTGTATCAATGCATCAAGAATATTAGAAAATGAACTTTCCAATTCCAGTAAACTTTCCATGGCTCATAATTTGGCAAGGTTTGGCAATGAGTCACAAAATGAAACTTTCCCATTTGGAAGTTCTCCGTGTTTTTTAAATGATTCTGCGTGTGGCGATCTAGATGATCCAAATAAGGAGTTCACAGAGGTTAACTTCAATCTGCTAGAAACTGTAGATTTTAGTGATTCAGAGGGTGAAGAGCTTCATGTAAATACTATGCTTTCAGGAGACTCAACATCTGTTGAAGATACTGAAATACAATTTGAGGACAGCACTCAAAAGAATCTCAGTACAAAAACATGTAGTATTGAGGGGAAAGATAATGTGCAGCCAGCATTTCAACAGGATAGAGATGTGAATTATAGTTCAGGATTTCAGCCTTTGCAGCTTTCTGATGAAATATCTGAAAAGCCTAATAATGTGAAGGAAAATGATGCAGTTCTTCCTTTTGTAAAAGAGGTACAAAATTCAGAGACTTCAGTTGATGAAAAGAGAGACACAAATGCAACAGTTTTTCAAAATATATGTGCTCACAGAGATGCTGTTTGTAATTTTAAGGATTGCTTAAAGGAAGATATTTCCTGTGAAGTGAATCAAACAACTCATCTTACAAAAAAGAGCACAATTCCACATGTTTCTACTACTTCAAGTATTTGCTTCATGAATAAAAATAATGAGAAAGACATGAAGATTAAAGAAAATAGTGCCCAACCTAGTTCTAGAGGTATCTCTGATAACATGAGATCAGTTAATCCTTCAATATCCTTCACTAGTAGTTCTGATGATGTCTCTCACTATGTTTTCCAAAAGCATTATTCTGCTCCAGAGGAAAATTATGAGTCGGATATCAGGTCAATTACTTATTCTTTAAACTGTCAGACTTCAAATAACTCACATATGAGTAAAAATGAACTAGTGGAACCAATAGGTATTGACTTTTTAAACAAATCTGATGAAAATAAAGAGAATTTTGTTTGCAATAAATCTTCAGTTAATTCTTTAAACCATCCTTCACTGGCAAATTGCTTCCGACTATTAAATTCACTTACAGAATATAGTAGTGCCTTAGAAAGCCTACAGACAATTGAAGAAAGCACTGACATTTTCCTTGAGAATGAAAGGCGAAGAAAAAGTCTTGAGTCAGTTGGACCTGAAGGTTATTAGCTTTTGTTTTATATTATATTTGGAGAAAATGATGGGTTTTTTTCTCCATTCTTGTATAAATTCTCCCACTTTCATGGGCTAATATACCTTGTTTTCTCTAACAAAGGTTTGCATAATCAGGTTTGCTTGCAGTTAGAATTTTGGATGCCTATTTCAAACTACTTAAGGGAAATAAACTATTAAATTAAGCTGTTAGGCAATAGTTTTAGTTATATTGAAATGCAGTGGCAAAAACAAGCTCTAAGGTGATTTGCATGGAGCAAAGGAAAAAAGGCATGTATCCAAAAACAAAGTTACTTTCACACTTTGTCATGATTTTCTTGTGGGCAGAAAATCACAGGTCCATATTGAACCTTATAGAAATGTCTAATAATCTGTTCTGTATCTACAATGTAAACATCATGTGCTTAAGTCTTACAATTGTGTTCACAGTTGCATTCCTAATAGCTGCTTGTGTAACTATGACTTAATCTGTTTGTATATATTAAGATGTGTCTTTAAAGGAATTGCTAGGGAAGACTGAATTGGAAAATACATACAAATTCTGCTGAACATGTTTCTGCCAGTATACCTAGAAAAAACCAGTAATCTACTTGCTTATTCAAATGCTTCCAAATCATACCAGGATCAAAAATGTAATTGGGAGAATTCGTCAGCTGTCTGTAATTTTTGTATTGCATGCAGCAAGCCTTATTTATTCTGATTAAAGAATTCTCCTTTTGTGGTTTTCCAGAATACTCTTTATTGCTTTTAAGTAACCTAGAGTATTTAGTCCTCATGCATTGGGAAGGGAATGTTTTAGGTCAGGGGTGCCCAAACTTCGTGGACTGTGAGCCAGGCACATGGTTCAGTGTGCCGGTTCCTCCCACCGGAAGTGGAAGTAAAATGTACATGAGCAAAACACTTCCGAAAATGCACATGCGGCTGTCAAACACATTTATGACAGCAGTGGGTACATTATGGCAGCATTGTGTGCATGTTTTACTTCCACTTCTGCGAGCGGCGTGGGTCAGATGATTTGGCACCATGGGCTGTAGTTTGAGCACCCCTGTTTAGGTAGAGTTACAATCTAGGTCAGAGATTCTTAACCTGTGGCCCGCCACACGAGGAAGTGCCATGTGATGGAGGAAGGGCAAAGTGGCCGTCCAGCCCCTGAAGCTGTCTGAGGGAGTGAGACCCGGCCCCCAGCTTTAAAAGGTTGAGAACGCCTGATTTAGGTGTGGTACTGTCATCTGCACAATTATATATGATGCTCCAAATTCTTCCCTACTATGCATGCATTTTTTTTCTATAAGCAATAAACTGCTGGACAAAAATATCCCAGCAAGGCTTTTGATTTTCATTACTGGGATCAGTCTTTGCCCTAACCAGTATAAATGTATAGGAGGGGAGAAGATCTCATGTCTTTTGGGGGAGAATCATGATCCAACAATGCAGAACAGATAGGCTCTTGTTGCCAGTGGGTTTGCCCCATTTGGAAGAACTCAAGATGTCATCTATTGGAAGGACAGTGGAATTCAGTGGTATCAATATTGGATGTTACAAGAAATATTAGCTTTCTGCCCTGCCTCCGGGCCCCTCCACCTTGGCCCGGAGAGGAAGGAAAACGGCAGCAGCTGCGGGCAGTTGAGGTGCCGCCCCCGCCTCCTCCGGGACCAGTCATCCTGGCCCCGGAGCCGATAAAAGACCTTCGGCAGTGGGGGCGTGAAGACGCTCCTGCCCTGCCTCCGGGCCCCTCCACCTTGGCCCGGAGAGGAAGGAAGACGGCAGCAGCTGCGGGCAGTTGAGGCACCGCCCCCGCCTCCTCCGGGACCAGTCATCCCGGCCCCGGAGCCGATAAAAGACCTTTGGCGGTGGGGGCGTGAAGACGCTCCTGCCCTGCCTCCGGGCCCCTCCACCTTGGCCCGGAGAGGAAGGAAGATGGCAGCAGCTGCGGGCAGTTGAGGCGCCGCCCCCGCCTCCTCCGGGACCAGTCCTCCCGGAGCCGATAAAAAGAACTTTGGCGGTGGAGCACTTTTTTCCGGGGGTGTTAGAAAGAGGACAACGCCCCAACGTAACCAGAGTGCGCCGCAGGAGCCATGGCCGGAAAAACGCCGCCAGCCCACGCAGCCCACGCAGACGTCTTGACCTCCCCCGGACTCGAAACTCCTGTCCGGGGGAGTTGATTTTGCCCCGCCGGCTCCCAGAGACTACCTGGGGATTGGGGATAGGGGGTGGGTGTTAGCAGCAGCCATACCAGGACTGGATGGCAGGTGTGTTGGGATGTGGATGGGCAGCGGGACGGTGTTTTGTATTGTACATTACTGAATCGATTACAGTATGGTTATTTTCTTTGTATTAGATATGAATTGTATTGTGGTTATGGACTGTATTTTGATCATATTGTGTTTACATTTATGTTGTACTATGCTGTGATTTTGTATTGATCTGTTATATTGTATTCGATTTTATGATGTAAGCCGCCCTGAGTTGGTTTTCTCCAAGTAGGGCGGCATATAAATTGAAATAATAATAATAATAATAATAATAATAATAATAATAATAATAATAATAATAATAATAATAATAATAATAATAATAATAATAATAATAATAACAACAACAACAACAACAACAACAACAACAACAACAACAACAACAACAATAACAACAACAATAACAACAACAACAACAATAATAATAATAATAATAATAATAATAATAATAATAATAATAATAATAATAATAATAATATACTGTTCTATTTTTAATAATTATTTCACTTTGTTTTCTGTTGGGATTCTTAAAGTAGAATACACTTGGTTCTCTAAGACATGCACACTTTTTTAGAGAGACATCAGAGTTTTCAAGGACTGCCTTATAATGGAATTTTCATTGTGATCAGAAAATTCCCCCCAACACAATTTTAACCCTATGTACTGTTAAAGTAGCAATGGACAGCAAACTACTGCAATAATAGCTGGGAAGTGTAATACTCTGCTACAGAGAGGTACTGGTGAATCAGCAAGTTAGAATTCAACTGACCAGATAGACTTAATTCTAAAGTGTCCTTCCAGTTTCAGAACAGTGATTTGGTACTACCTTTTCTAGAATAAAATTATCAACTGAGCATTTCAGGGGAAATTTTATGAGTGCAGAAGGCTACCTTTGTCTCTGAAATTACAGAGCAAATGAAAAAGCAAAGTTCCTGTAATATTAAAATAATCAAAAGTGTAACCTTTTGTCTAAGAGTGAGGCACAAAATAGAAAGTCTGGTTAAAATTTTATTTAAGATTACTAGTGAAAGCTGTTCTTATTTTTATGCCCTTGCCCTTTAAAACACTGATATTTAAATTTGCTAAGAGCTAATTTTTCTCTCTTGTTCTAGCTAAACAAAAATTTGCCAGAGTAACTTCTGAAGAAATGCAGATATCCTGTCAATATTTTGGTTCTCCGAAATGGGTAACCTTTCTTGACTTTGATAATAATTATTAACAGTGGCTTAAATTTGAATATTCCACTATACAAATTGAAGATATTTCCACCTGAATGGGCTTTTCTTTACTATAACACCAGGCATTAATGGAAGCAAACAAACGAGAACTGGAAGTATATTGAAATATGTCATATGTTGCATTGGGTTAACCTGACCAGATATGGCATTTGCAGGTCTTATAACTTACACCTGAGATTTGCTATACCCTGATTTTACAATACATATTTTATTTTACTAGACCCTTGTACTTTCAATCCATTGATATCTACAGGCTCTGGAATATTTAGTCAAAACAAGCTTGCCATATACAGTAATACCCCGGATAACGATTGCACCGGATAACGCTAAAACCGCATAACAACGACAAATTTTGGGGGAAGATTTGCACCGGAGAACGTTCATTTTAGCGTTATCCGATGCAGTCGTTTAAAAGCAAGAAAATCCGGAGGAAAGAGACGATGCGTCCCTGACATCCCCGGCCATTGCAACAAGCCAAAACGTCAGGGTTTGAACCCTGACGTTTTGGCTTGCTCCACTGGCCAGGGACATCGGGGAAGCCCAGAAACAGCTTGGATCGGGTCCTCTTTTAATGCTAGCGTGGGGGGAGATTCCCCCCACAGCCACCCCCACCCCCACGCTAGCATTAAACACAAAAATCAGGAGGAAAGAGACATCGTCTCTTTCCTCCGTATTTTCTTGCTTTTAAAACTCGCCGCTGGGGTGGGGGAAAATACCCACCCACTCCCGCAAGGGCAGTAACTGCCCTTGCTGGTGGTGGTGGGTATTCCCCCCCAACCCCCCAAACCCAATGCTAATTTAAAAGCAAGAAAATCCTGATTTTCTTGCTTTTAAAGCTGTGAATGAAGAAGGGGTGAGGGGAATCCCGAGTGCACGTGCTGGGGATTTCCCTCACCCTTTCTTCATTCACAGCAGTACCTCTGTGAATGAAGAAGGGGTGAGGGAAATCCCGAGCGTGTGCGCTCAGGATTCCCCTTACCCCTTCTTTCACAGCGGTTCAGAGAGCGCTGCTCTTGGGGAGGGGGGAAATACACACCCCACCCCACAAGCGCAGCGTTCCATCACTGTGCATGGGGGTTGGGGTTTGGGTATGCCCTTCCCCCAGCACAGCAAAGACTTCAGGGAGAAACGCTTGGTTTGTCCCCGAAGTCAAGCTGACCCTAGACTAGCAGTCAGGGCTTTTTTTTTTTAGCATTGTTCAATGTATGCATCGGACAACACTAAAAACCGGATAACGTTAAGACTTGTGGAACCAAGTCATAACGTTATCCGGGGTATTACTGTAGTTCAAAGCAAAAGGCAATCTCACTTACATACCACCCCATAGTGCTTAGTGCACTCTTTGGGCAGTCATATGTTAATTAGCATTTTTGGCCCCAACATGCTGGGTACTCATTTTACTGACCTCAGGAAGGATGGAAGGCTAAGTCAACCTTGAACCCTGGTCAGGATCAAATCCACAACTTTTTGGTTGGAGTACAGCAGTTTATTATTATTAATTTTAATGTTTATACCGCCCTACTCGGTTGGACCGACTCAGGGCGGTTTACAACACATAAAATTAAAGGTTCATAAGCACAATATGTAAATATCACAAATAATATCAATATCACAAAACATCAAAAATCACAATATCATTACAGCATTGAAAATTCTACAGGCATCAATATCAGGTAATAATCAAAAATTCCAGTTTAACCACTGCACCACCAGGGCTCCAGTTACAAGCTGTTGTATGAATAGGAAGTGCAGAAGCCATGCAAATTCCCATTAGTTACAGACCTAGATTTACTAGTCTGGTGAAAGAATGTTCATGTTTTAAAAGCTAGCTGCTTTCATACACAATTACACGACTCAACACACCAGGTACCAGGGACATGGATTTTCCTCCTTAGTTTCAAACTACAGTAAAACCTCAACTTACAAATGCCTCGAGTTACACAAAATTCAACTTACATAATGATTTTGTTCTAAAACCATGTCCCGATTTACACAATTTCCTATGGGTTTGCTTTGAGTTACATAAAGATTCTTTTCCCTATGGGTTTACTTCGAATTATGTAAAATAAAATTTCCCTACGGGTTTGCTTCAAGTTACATAAAAAACCGATTTAAGCAAAAGCCTACAGAACAGACTTTTTTTTCGTAAGTAGGGATTTTACTGTAGTTTGGCTGAGTGAGCAATTTTCAATGTGTCCCTTGAAGGCTACTGTCATTGCTTTTTATTTTTAAATAAGGTATTTTAGAGATATTTTCTTTTTTTTAGGCTATAAAATGCATATTTAGAATATAGGCTCTTGCAATTTGAAATGGGATTATGTAATTGAAATATTTGCCTGCAAGTTTAGTTTTCATACAATTTTAAGCATTTGTGCCTAAAGCTTTTCTATAACTATGAGACTTTTGAATCTTCTTACCTCTAAAGTATTTCTGTACATAGAAGCAATGTAAATAAATAAAACTGGTAGGATTAAACATGCTAATTTTTCCTGGAATGATTACAAAAAGATGTATGCAGTGCTTTGATGCCTGTTTAATCATGAGCTAATAAACAGGAGCCCTGTTTAACTAGAAATGGCTCTGAAAGGGGTTTGTGTAGGTAGGAATAAGCATTTCTGAGACTTGTTCCCAAGCTGTTCACTGAAGTAAGTACCGCCAGTGTTCCAATTGTAGCACACCAAAATTTGTGGTATCTAAAAAGCAATTTTTTTTCTTTTAACATCTTCCCTCATTAATATGTCTCTTAATTGCTTCAATGTACTGTATATAGAAAGCTGAATTTCATGGATATCAGTTGAAAGGATCTGCAGCTAGTGAAATAATAACAAGAGAACCCAATTTACATGTTGGACTGGATCACTGTATTGATTTGGCTGAGTCTGAAATTGCCATGAAGGATACTTGGTTTTCCTCAGTTCAAGAACTAGGCAGCCCTGTGGTGCATGATTTTTTTATGGTAAATTGTGGAGCCTTCTAATTATAGATAGCTTTGCTCTGTGAAGACATTGTGAAACCACGAATGTGAAAGTGATCAAGATAAAATCGCTTGTTTAATGTACTATAAGAAAGGAATTTATTGGGATTTCATTTCACCCTTCCCACAATTGTAAGTTCATGTCAGGTCTGGGGGAAGATTCCTGAATTAATTATGTTACATTTCCCAGAATATTGGGTGAAAATTTATCTATAAATTTGATTCCACATGTACACCTTTGCCATCCCTTCATGAAATTCCCTTCTACTATGAAATAGTGGTACCACCTCTTCAATTTCTTATGCATATTTTCAGCCACATTTCTTCTTTGATGCATGCATAAGTCCAGGTATTTATTGCTCAAAGCAAGATTTATTTTGATACCCAAGGTACCTGGGAGTAACAACATGATGGCCAAAATAGATCTTAAGATAAATACTGTACATGCATATTTTTGTGTCGATAGGATTGGTACGAAACCTTTCCCCCACAAAGTTAAATGATTAGGTTCACTATTATCTAGGTAGGAGCCTAGTTTTATTACAAGGGAAGTTGTTTAGTAGGACATCCAAATTCTATGACTTAATAAATTATTAAGAGTTTTAAATATTGAGTGAGATGCTTTTTGTTTTCTTTAAGCTGCTATAGGAATCTGAGTTAAATTGATTAGTGTGGTACTCAGAACTGATGCAAATGCCATTGTATCTTTGGAATGGGAAGAACAATGATCTAGCAAATGGATTCCCAGCCTGTAGTGTTATACCCCAAAAGGGATTGCAAAGTGTTTTCTGGAGAGTTGCCACAGTTATTCTACACTGCAATATTCAAAAGTACTGTATTCTGTTTGGGAATTTTCATAGAACTTTGAAGCTCCTTATTGATGTGCAAGTACAAGCATAACATTAATTATTGGATTAGAATTATAGTCTGAAAAATCTAATGTGTTTTCTTTACCCCATTAAAAATGCCATTTTATGCAAATGTGACATGGATTGCAGATTAGGTAAAGATAAAGCTCACTCTTGCTTGAAAGCTAGTCGTATCTGGCTCTAGGGTTCAGTGCTCATCTCTGTTTATAGCCAAAGAGCCAGCGCTGTCTGTCTGCAGATTTTTCCATGGACACGTGGCAGGCATGCCTCAACACAGAATGCTGTTTACCTTCCCACTGAAGTGGTCCCTATTTAACTTACTTGCAATTTCTTGCTTTTCAAACTGCTAGGTTGGCAGGAGCTGGGACAGAGACGGGAGCTCACTCCATCATGCAGTACCCAGGAATCAAACTCTGACCAAGTTCAGTGTCTTAACCACTTGAGCCACCACAGTCCCTGGATTGCAGATTACTTAGCTATTATTTTTTTTAAAAAAAGGTGATTTCAAAAAAGGTTGGGGAACACTGATGTAACATTTTCCTTCCAGTCTCTAGGCTCAAGGAATCTTTCAGAAGATGAGTTCAAGATTCCAACTGAAAATATTAACAAGGAACCTGATTTAATTGAAGAGCAAGACAATGAATTTTGTAAGTACTGTAGTTATAAATAGGAATATATTATACCTAAGTTGTAGCTGTGATCTGAATTTGTATGTGTTTTCCTCCTCCTCAGTTACATTCAGTGAGTCTTCTGAACTTTCAAACAAGATGACAAATTCTAACCAAAATTTGGATTTCACACCATGTACTTCAAGGGAACTTAATAAGGTAATACTGAACAGCTCATTTTTCCTTACCATCAGTAGATTATCCTCATTATTCATAGTCACACATAAGAGCCTTCCATCTTCCATTGATTGTTTCTGTTTTCTCTCTCTTTACTTCCTTTCCCCTCTCCTTTTTCAGTAATGTCTTAGTTCTGTTTAAAATTTTGAATTGAAGCCAAGTTCGCACAATTGGAGATTGGCAAAACATCATAGAAAAATTCTGATTCTTTCCACAGATTGTGGAGATAAGTGATCTAAGAATGTGGTCAACTTTGATCTGCAACAGGATCAAACTCACAACATTTTGGCTGCAGTACAGCAGTTTAACCACTGCACCATCAAGACTCTAAAAGATTCAAGGAAAATTTTGCTACTTTGCAACTCTTTAGGGTTGTAATAGCTATGGAGAAAAAAGGAACCAGAAGTTACTTGAAAAACCACATATGAATGTGCTTAGGCTTTAAAGTCACCACAGAAAGCCTTTCTCTTAGTTCCACCACCATCATAAGTAGGTTTGGTAAGGACATGAGAGAGTTTCTTGCTGCTCCTATGTTATGAAACTCCCTCATGTAGGATGCTAGGCTGGCCACCTGTTTACTGTCCTACAAACAGACAAAGACATTTCCCACCCTGTCTGACTAGGCTACCTAAGAATTGGTCTGCTTTTTTTTTTTTTTTGAAAAACTGATTTTTCTCTTCCTCTTCCAGTTTTTGCATTGTTTTTAATCTCATAAGCCACATTGTGTCATCTTGAGGATAAAGATAGGGTATAAAGTTTTTAAATAAATACATAAATAATAGAGACAGAAGGTTAGTTTTTGCATTAAACTATATAGGAAACTGACATGTTTAAAAAGAGTTGCTGATCCTGGAGGCTTCTAGGAGCAGCAGTTCATTTCTTTTTTAAATAAACAGCCTTGTTTGGTTGAATATACTCTGATTGTCCTTCCCCATGGGAATTTAGTCATTCAACCGATATTTCTGTTCCTAAAAGCATTTTTAAATGCATTAGTGTCACCAGGGGGAGGGGGGCGACTCACCCCCGGCGGCACTTTTTGTGTGTATGGGAGTTCTTGGGCTACAATTTCCAGAAGCCCTAGTGGGATCCAACGTCCACCAGGGGGTGGCAAATTTGGCTTACGCCCCAGGTGACAAATCCACACTATGCTACTGTTTAAATGCCCCCCCCCCATGCTAGAAATTGGAATCTAAGGGTGGCTTAATATTTTAAAAACATATGTCTATTTTTTCTAATTACCATTCTGTAATTATACTTTTTAAAAATTAAAGCAATAGCAACATCAATTAATTTTGTCAGTTAAACTAGTATAGGTGATAAAAGGATATGCTGCTAAGTTTTTTTATTTCTTAGGTTTACGAATTGATTGTTTGCAGGTATTATCATCACAAAGGATTTCTTCACAGTTGTCTGACTGTTGTTTTTCTACAACTCCAAGTTTTAAAAAATCAGCAATAGACATGCAAGAAGATTTCCCAGTCTTGAGAAATGTTCAAAATTTTCCTGCAGATGATGCAAAAAACTCTTTCAGTAAGAATATATTTCTTATTTATTTATTAGTTCAAAATTATATTGCCGCCCACTCACCGTAGCGACTCAGGGCAGCTTACAAAACAATACATTGCATTACAATATGTTGATGGGGGTCAGGGAGAGGGGCAGCAAAGTCCTCAACCTGGCCTGGCTCCTTCTTCCCTGGCAGTTGGTGTGGGTGCAGGGGGAGAGATGGCGAAGTCCTCAACCTGGCCTGGCTCCTTCTTCCCTGGCAGTTGGTGTGGGTGCAGGGGGAGAGATGGCGAAGTCCTCAACCTGACCTGGCTTCTTCCTTGGCCATTGGTGTGGGCGCAGAGGGAGGTGGCGAAGTCTTCAATCTGCCCTGGCTTCTTCCCTAGCCGTTGGTGTGGGCACAGGGGGAGGGGCAGCAAAGTCCTCAACCTGCCCTGGCTTCTTCTTTCCTGGCTGTTGGTATGGGTGCAGAGGGAGGGGTGGCGAAGTCCTCAACCTGCCCTGGCTTCTTCCCTGGCCGTTGGTGTGGGCGCAGAGGGAGGGGCGGTGAATTCCTCAACCTGCCCTGGCTTCTTCCCTGGCCGTTGGTGTGGGCGCAGAGGGAGGGGCGGTGAATTCCTCAACCTGCCCTGGCTTCTTCTTCCCTGATCGTTGGTGTGTGTAACTAATAGAATGCAAGTATTGTAAGGTGAAAGTTACGTTTCTTTTTTTCCAAATATTTATGGTGCTGCAGAGAGCTAACATGTATGTGTATTATAAATGCCATAGCTTTTACACTAAGCAGAGCCAGATTCCTTCTCCCCTGTGTGTCAGGGATGTTATCTAGTGCCAGTCCTGACTTTATTTGCTCAGGAGAGGGATTGAATCCAAATTTAGTAAATTAACAGGAATAAGTGGGATATACCATATATACTCAAGTATAAGCTGAGTTTTTTAGTCCCAAAAATGAGGTCCAAAAAGGGGACTTGGCTTATACACAGATCAACAACCACAAGGATCTAAAAATATGTTGTTGTTTTGAGTTATTCGGCAGTTTAAAAGTAAGGTTCTGCACTTCTGTAGCAAAAGAGGCTAAGCTGCAATTACACAACTGGCCACAAGAGGGCACAAATCATGTTTTTTCCCATAATACATTGAAAATTAATTTCTGAAGCTTGTTTTCAATTCATTCCTATGGAAAACTACAGATGGAGAAAGAAGCTGTACAATACAGTCGCGTCCCTCTTCCAAACTGGTGCGGAAAAAGAAAGGATTTCACTTACCTTCATGTCTTTGTCTCTGCTCTGGCGAAAATGGAGGGGAAAAGCCATGCTTCTTGCTTGCAGGGGGCGCAAGAGACTAGGCTAGAGCAACACTTTCTTCCTCAGTGCCATTGACCTGCCCACCCACTTCCCCTGCAGCAGCGCCACCATTAGTGGGTGATGCAAATACAGTAAAAAAGAAAGCACTATATTAATTAATTTTATTGTATTTTCATGTATTTTAATTATTGAAACTCACCAGCAGCTGCTGCACCTCCCACTCTTGGCTTATACTTGGGTCAATCTATTTTCCTGAGTTTTCAGGTCAACATTAGGAACCTTGGCTTATATTTGGGTCAGCTTATATTGGAGTATATACAGTAAGTTTCTTATTGATTTAATGATCTTCAATTCTAAATAGGGCTCCAGCTGGAAGATTTTGCGTCTTAAAGTGTAAGATTCACAAAAAAGTCTTTATCTTAGGAAATGTAGAAAAAATAAATAAATCCAAATATTGTGGGGATTCCCCCCACCCTCATTTCTGTCATTTCTATGATTTTGCTTTGAAATGCTCAAAGGCATTTTACAACCTTTTTTACTCTATGTTATAGGAATAGAGCATTCCAGTTCCCCAGAAAGTGACCTGTTGAGACACCTACTTGCTCCTAGAACCCGAACTCCACTTGTAACTCTACCTGGAAGTGAAAAACGTGCCGACTCAGAGGTCTGCTGCGGCGTAATGATTTGTGAGCAAGTCCAACAGCCTTTAGATGTCTCAGAAGTCACCGTCTCTGAGGAACAGAAACCATTAAGGCCTGAGGACAGGATGTATGGAACGTTTGTGGCTGACAGTGGTGTAGGAGAGAGACAAGGGATACCTACCCACATCACATTCCCTAATGTGTCTGAACAAAAGAGACAAAACAAGTGGCAGAAATACCAAAACACAGCTTGCGGCGATTTGAGAAATCAAAACAGCAGCGAAGTAGCCATGACTAATGACATCCTAGCTGAGAATGTTTTAAGAATGCCACTGGATGACCCAGGAGAGAGTTGGAAAGATGCAGTTGGGAACAGCCATCCGGATTCTGTGCTTCTGCAGACAATGAAAAGTGTGCTTTGTAAACAGTCACAAAACTTCAGCAGCCAAGATTCTGTTTCAGAAAGAAGGAAACTTTCTCTGCACTTAAGTCAGACATTTTGTACTGAGGAAGCACGAAAGGTGTTAGGTCAGTTGAGCTGCCACAGCGTGACCAGACACATTAAGGTATGCAAAAGTTAATAGAAGTCTTAGGTCTTGAATTGAATTGTGACTATTGAAAGGTGTTAGGTCAGTTGAGCTGCCACAGCGTGACCAGACACATTAAGGTATGCAAAAGTTAATAGAAGTCTTAGGTCTTGAATTGAATTGTGACTATTTAACAATCTAATAGTTTATGCAAGTACTCATCAGTTTACCTATGTGATCCTGATCATTGTTGTGATGTTATTTTACATCTCCTTAAAGATTATTGAGGCATAATGTTTCAATGGGCTTTTTAAAAGGAAAGATAATTATAATGTGATTCTGAACTAATTAGACAATTATTTATCTCAGCCTGTTGATCTAATATGAGTCTAGAGCCCCTTCGTTCTTCTATTGATTGAAAACCAAAATTAAACCAGAAACCCTCAATTATTCAGAGCGTCCTGCTTTGTCTAAATGGAAAAACTACTGTTGCCAGCTTTGAGAGGAATAAGACAAATTAATCATGGGTTCAAAATTTTAATAGTCTGGCCTCTGTAAAGCTGGTAACTTTTGTAATGTAAGTATATTAGTCAAGTTAACTAATATAGATGAATGAGCAAATGATATATAACTGATTTAGTTGGAAACTGGATACAAGTTATAGCCATTGCTAAGATCCAGCTGTTAGATGAGTTACTGCCTGACCAAGAAAGTGCTGAAGAATATCTTCTGAGATAAATCATGTGATATTTAAATCATAAAGTGTGGGATAAAATGCTTGATTTTTCAAAGGTACTGAATGGCCCATTAAACTTCAGACTCAATAATGTTAAACATTGATGTAAATTCCATAGTATTGAAAGGATTTGATACAACTGTAACAAAAAGAATCTTCAAGAAGTTCCATGGTTATTGCCATTTAATCAGGAAAACAAAACTCTTTATCTTAAATATTAATAGTATGGTTTCTTATGAAGACAAACAACAGACATGAAAGCATTGGTAGACTTTTTTGTTGTTCAGTCGCACAGTCGATTCCGACCCTCTGCAACCCCATGGACCGCTGTCCGCCAGGCACTCCTGTCCTCCACCATCCCGCTCAACTCGCCCAGCTCCGCTCCCATTGCCTCTACAACACCATCCAGCCATCTCATCTTGGGCCATCCCCTTCTTCTTCTGCCCTCGACCCTTCCAAGCATCAAGGCTTTCTCAAGTGAATCCTCTATTCTCATTTGATGTCCAAAGTACCTTAGCTTCATCTTTACTATTTGACCCTCCAATGAGCAGTCAGGTTTGATTTCCTCTAAGATTGACCTATTTGTTCTCCTTGCTGTCCAAGGGACTCTCAAAACTCTCCTCCAACACCACATCTCAAAGGCGTCTATTCTTCTGCGCTCAGCTTTCCTAATGGTCCAGCTCTCACAACCATACATTGCCACAGGGAATACCATTGCTTTGACTATACGAATTTTTGTTTGCAATTTGATGTCTCTACTTTTCACTATGCTCCCCAGGTTTCTCATCACTTGCCTCCCAAGAATCAGTTGCCTTTTTATTTCATGGCTGCAATCTCCATCTGCAGTGAGCTTTGATCCTAAGAAAGTAAAATCTGTCACTGCTTCTACTTCTTCCCCATCTATTCTCCAGGAACTGATAGGGCCTCTTGCCATGATCTTTGTTTTCTTTATATTGAGTCTCAAGCCAGCCCTTTTATTTTCTTCTTTCAACCTAATCAGGAGCTTTTTTAGGTCCTCCTCACTTTCTGCCATTAGGGTGGTATCATCTGCATATCTCAAATTGTTGATGTTTCTCCCAGCAATTTTGATCCCAAATTGTGATTCCTCCATCCCTGCATTGCGCATTATGTGCTCTGTGTATAAGTTGAATAAGCAGGGTGACAAAATGCAGCCTTGTCTTACTTCTTTTCCTATTCCAAACCACTCCGTCATTCCATATTCTGTCCTAACTGTTGCTTCTTGATTAGTGTACAGATTTCTCATGAGACATATAAGGTGTTCTGGTATTCCCATATCTTTAATTACTTGCCACATTTTGTTGTGGTCTACACAGTCAAAGGCCTTAGTGTAATCAATGAAACAGAAGTAGACTTGTTTCTGATATTCCTTTGTTTTTTCCATGATCCATCTTATGTTGGCGATGTGGTCTCTAGTCCCCCTGCCTCTTCTGAAACCCGCCTGCACCTCTGGTAATTCTCTCTCGACATACTGTTGCAGTCTATCCTGTATTATCTTGAGCATCACCTTGCTAGCGTGAGGGATGAGCGCAATTGTTCGATAATTTGAACATTCTTTGGCATTACCCTTTTTTGGGAGTGGAACGTATACAGATCTTTTCCAATCCTGTGGCCATTGTTTTGTTTTCCAAATCAGCTGGCATATAGAATGCAATAATTTGATTCCATCATCTTGTAGGGCTTTGAAAAGTTCAACTTGGATACCATCAACTCCACTGGCTTTGTTGTTTGCAGTGTTTTTTAAGGCCTTTCTGACTTCACTCTCTAGAATGTCTGGCTCATGTTCAATGTTCTCATCATTGTGATTATCAGGGGTGTTGAGGTCCTTTATGTAGAGTTCCTCTGTGTACTCTTTCCATCTTTTCTTAATCTCTTCTGCATCTGCTAACTCCTTGCCGTCTTTGTCTTTTATCATGGTCATTTTTGCTTTAAATGTTCCCTTGAGTTCCCCAATTTTTTTGAAAAGATCTCTAGTCCTACCCCTGATATTGTTTTCCTCTATTTCTTTGCACTGTTCATTCAGGTAGGTTTCCTTATCTCTCCTTGCTTTTCTTTGAAATTCTGTGTTCAAGTGAGTGTATTTTTCCTTTTCTCCTTGGCATTTTGCATTCCTTCTGTCCTCTGCTATTTTAAGAGCCTCATCGGACAACCACTTAGCTTTCTTACGCTTCTTTTCTTTTGGTATGGTTTTCCTTGCTGCCTCCTGCATGATGTCCCGCATCTCTGTCCATAGTTCTTCTGGCACTCTGTCTATCTGGTCCAAGGCATTAAATCTGTTCCACACCTCCACTGTGTATTCCCAAGGAATGTTTTCTAGGTCATATCTTTCTGGCCTAATTGTTTTTCCTATTTTCTTTAGTCTAAGCCTGAATTTTGCAATCAGTAGGTTGTGATCTGAGCCACAATCTGCTCCTGGTCTTGTTTTTGCTGACTGTATGGAAGTTCTCCATCTTTGACTGCAGAGTATGTAATCAATCTGGTTTCGATGTTGGCCATCTGGTGATGTCCATGTGTAAAGTCTCCTCTTGTGTTGCTGGAAGAGAGTGTTTGCTATGACCAGTGCGTTATCTTGGCAGAACTCTAACAGTCTTTGGCCTGCTTCATTCTGTATTCCAAGACCAAACTTGCCTGTTATGCCATTTACTTTTTGATTTCCTACTTTGGCATTCCAGTCTCCTATGATAATGTGTACATCATTTCTTGGTGTCTGTTCTATGAGGTAGACTTACAAGAGCACAAAATTTTGCTAAAGAAAACGCAACATGTTCTGGAGCTAGCCTTTCCCTGGCCGGGAAGGGATAAGGACTCTCCTGACTGTATTGTCTTTTCATTTTTATGTTAGATTTATTGACTGTATTGATTGTATTGCATTATGTTGTTATATTTATATTATGTTGTTGTATTTATATTTGATATTGTAATACTGTAACATGTTGGCCCATGGTATGTTAGTCATTCTGAGTCACTCCAGCAAGTAGGGTGGCATACAAGTCCAATAAATAATAATAACAACAGTAACATAGCAGGGATAGTTAAAAAGGTTTCATTTAGACGTGAGTTAAGTAAGGGTGAGGGACTGCAGTGGCTTAGTGGTTAAGAAGCTGAACTTAACAATTGGAAAGTTGGGAGGCCAGCAGTTTGAAACCCAAGTGCTGCACGACAGAGTAAGTTCCTGTGTCTGTCCCAGCTCCTGCCAAACTAGCAGTTTGAAAGCAAGAAATTGCAAGTAGATAAATAGGTACCACTTCAGTAGGAAGGTAAACAATGTTTCGTGTACTCTGGTGTCTACTCATGCCTGCCACATGTCCACAGAAATGTTTGCAGACACAGACAGCACTGGCTCTTTGTCTATAAACAGAGATGAGCACTGAACCCTAGAGACGGATATAACTGGCTTGTGAACAAGGGTGACCTTTACCTAAGTAAGGGTGACAGTGAGACAGGAATCTCTTATATATATAAACTTTCATATTAGTCAGGACATTTGTGTGACACCATATTTAATAATGGTTTCAGCAGTGAAGCATATTTCTGAATTTTCTGATCATCACAAATAAAGGATGGACTGACAATACTGCCTGAGTTGGCTCCAGTACTAGGTTCAGTTTGTATACTAGACAATTTTGGTGTATAAAATTGGAGGGGGGGCGGTTTGCGGAGTGAGATGCTTGCAAGCAAGATGATTTAATACCATTTTACTGTTTTATTCCCAGAATCCCTTGGAGCTGTACTTTCCGAGTGCAGAAATAGTAGAATGCACTACTGTCCCTAAAAGGCAAATACATATTCCAGCTGAGTTTCAGTCTCCTGCACATTATAAGCAGGTTTTTACTTCAGCTTTGATTGGTAAGCCGAATACTTTTCATTTCATGGGTGAGTTTGAGACTGAATATGTGTGAGTCCCTTGACACTTTTCTCAACAATAGCCACACAGACAAAAAACTGTCAATGCTGTACATTATAAACTATCCTGTGGCAACATATTTAGTCATTTTGTTTGTTCTGTTATTAACATGACAGTCCAAATTATATCACATCAGAGAACCCTGTATGGGCCAAATAATACGTTATATAAGAAGTTGATGGCTATGTAGTGTTATTTTTATTTAAAAGCAGCCGAAAGGGATTCAAGGTTTAATTAAAGTAGATACTCAGAGGAAAGGATTCCATCCTTTCTATATAACTGTCCCAATGTAATGTCCCCTCTTAATTGCTAATGGAGCCTGTCGGGTGAGGGTGAGGGGGTTTGTAGGCACTTGTATTTCTCTCATCTTGTTTTTATTATTTCTCCATGAAGGTTATCTGAACTTCCAGGATGTTCAGCTTTTTCTTGCTTTCCTTTATTTTGGCACCTTAGTTGATGAAGTGATAATATTCTTTAAAGCTTATACATTTGTAATGCATTTTTTCTTGGCCTATAAGGATGTGAATTTTGGAATGGATAATGTGCCAACATGGCTAACCCTGCTTGGTTTGAAGATTGGAATAATAATACCTCTGTGCGCGCATTAACTTAATTTTTTCTTGGACAAGAAAATCAGTGCTCCGATATTCAAGTAAAAAACTCATTTATGTGACAGAGTAGAAGTACGAAGAAGGGAACAATTCTGAATTTCATAGTGTGTTGTTTGTACTGTTTTGTAATTGAACTGTTTGAAAATGAGACACCACGTTGGTTATACATTTCAGAATAAGTATTGTCAGATAACAGCTATACAAAAAAAATGTTTTATACTAATTTCAGGCTGCTGATTACAAATATGATCTCAGATTTGCTCTATCACATCACATTTTTATGCTATTGGCCAACCCAATTGTCATTCCTGACTGCATGTTGGTGCGAATCAGTTATAGAATTATAGTGATAAAATTAGTGATTATAATGTGATGTTATGTAGATAGCCTTATTTATGTATATATTTTAGTGCAGTTTGTGATATAACAATGAACACAACATCGGAAAGAAGGAAATGCCGTAATGACGTAGATATCTTCTGTTACATCTGTGGCAGCTTCACCTTGCGGGATCAAAGGCGCAACATCACTACCTTTGTCAAGAAGGTGTATCTTGCCTACTTTAAAGTACCACTGGGAGACCAAGACAAACATTGGGATCCTCGTACAGTGTGCAAAACCTGTGTCGAAACATTGCGGTCATGGTCTAAAGCAGTGGTTCCCAATTAGTTTTTTCTACATACCACTTCAAGAAAGACCTCAAACTTGCGTACCCCTTATTGCAGGAACGTTAAATAAAAAATGAAATCAGGTGTATTTTATATTTATTATCATCAAAAGACATTCTAATGACAGAGAACACATGTTTCATTAATGTGACAAAAGTGCACGTTTTTCTTTGCACAACTCTGAAAAATCTGGTTGCATTTTGATCAGCTTCAATCTCAAGTCGTCTTCAAGTTGAAGTCTGACGATGTTTAGTTCTCCTTCGTGTTGTTTGTGAATGCACACTGATGGGTTCTGCGCTTGCGCGGGAGCCATGTCGGAGCTGGAAAGCTGATTGGATAAATTTGAATGGTTAGTACCACCCACCATCTCCACCCGCCCTTTGCGCCATTTCGCGCTTTCCGCCTCAGTTCTTGTTTTTCCGCTGCTACAGCAGGAGCCTGATCGAGAGCTCTCCCGTTTTTCCCTCGCTACCGAATTGTTCGGTTGTTCATCCGGGATAGCTTTCGGCACCTTCACTTCTGGTATATCCAGTACCCCCTTTTTTTTGTTTAAAAAAAAGAAGAAGAAGAAGACAGAAAGTAGAAGAGCCGCGAAGGGGACCCCCCCCTTCTAGCCCTTCGCCACCCCACAGTGGATGGCATCGTCGGCGGCCTTCAAAAAGTGCCTTTCGTGTTCGGCCAAGATCCCGAGCACCGACAACCACTCTAAGTGCCTGATCTGCCTGGGCGAGGATCATCCTGTGCACTCGTGCTCAGCCTGTAAGAAGTTCTCCAAGGTTGCCCTGAAGAACCGGAGGAACCGACTGCAGGCCCACCTCATGGAGTCCGCCCTAGCACCACAAGGCCCAAGCCGCCCGACGGAGGCCCGCCAAGAGACGTCCTCTTCAGCACTGCCAGCCACCAAGAAGCTCACCACCGTCGAGCTCTTCAGAAAGAAGAAGAACAAGGAGGAACGGAAGAAGGAGGAGAAGAAAAAACATAAGAAACACTCTTCCTCCCTACCTCCCACACCTCGAGTATGCCGGCCGTCTCCTTCTGCTTCCCCGGCCTCCGCAGTCTTCGTGGCTGCCATTACACCGCCGCCACCATCACCTCCACGTGCGTCGCAGCCGGAGTCAGAAGGCATTCCGCCGCACCAAGAGACCCCCCCGGCACCAACTCCACGGGGGACATCTCTACTTCCCGATGGGAGAAGTGATGAACGGGGATCGGAGACCGCCGCACAGCCCTTCCTCACCCTGGAGATGCTGTCCCCGCTCTTAGAGGCCATGACGGAGAAAATCACCGACAAGGTACTCGCCACCATTGGACCCCCGCCCGATCCTACATCGCGGGCTACCTCCAAACGGAAGGCCGATCACGCATCCGTGGCCTCCAAACGGCGCCGAGCCCAATCCGTGGCTTCCCAACCGCTGCCACCACCACCGCCATCTGTATCCGGGGAGGAACCAAGTTCAGCCAGGCCTTACTGGTCTGACTCGGACCCCGAGGCCTCACTGCCACCCCCATCCCTTGCCGGGGTGTCTGGAGGCTCGGACGATTCGTCCGAGGGAGAAGGCGAGGAGGAAGACATGGACGATCTTCCTCCGGTCGATGCCGAAAAGTCCCCGGTGGAACAGATCGGCGCCAAGGACCGCCTGCAGCCGGAGGATCAGAAATCCTTCACTGCCCTCCTGACCCGCATGGGCCCGATATTGAACATCAGGGCAGAACACCCGCCGGCTCCATTCGTGGACGAGGTGTGCGGATTGGCGGACACCAAGAAGATCCTTCCGGTCCATCTGCCTTTCCTTCCGGCCGTCGCCCATTCGGCCAAGACGGTTTGGAGCAGGCCGGTCTCATCCCACGTTGTCTCAAATCGGCTGGATGGGATCTACAAGCTCCTTGGGGAAGAGGGTAAGTTCCTCCATTCGCACCCCACGCCGAATTCGAGGGTAGTCAAGGCCACCCAACACCGCACCGCCGTGCATAGCGTACCTGTCCCATCCTCGAAGGAGGGAAAGAAACTAGACGCCATAGGAAGGAGGGTCTACGCCGCCTCATCCCTCTCCACCCGCGCGGCTAACTACGAGGCAGCCATGGCAGCCTACAACATCAAGCTGTGGGGCAAGGTGGAAGCCTCCCTGAACAGACTGCCACCCGATCTCCGCGCCGAGTTTGAGACCCTGTCCGAGGAAGGGATCCAACTCAGCCAACAATAGCTCCGAACCGCACGCCACATCTGCGACTCAGGGGCTAAGACCGTAGCGGCCGCGATACAGCTGCGTCGCCATGCATGGCTCAGATCGGGCGACTTACATGATGACACGAAGAGGCTCATCGAAGAGCTCCCTTTCGATGGCAAGGGATTGTTCGCCGAAGACACGGACAATGCCCTTAACGAGCTTCACAAGGACATCACAACGTCCAACAGACTTCGGCTTGGCTCGACCAGCGGATACCAACGCAGGCCCTCCTCGGGATACAACCAGGACTACCGCAACCGCCAGTCCTTTCGATCCCAAGGCCAAGCCAAGCAACAATTCTTCAAACCGCGCAGACAATATAACCGCTCGCGCTTCCAGAACCAAGGCCAGAACACCAAGCGCTCTGACCGGAGGCAAAAACAACAACCTTGACTCCCTCTGAACCGAAGATCCTCCCTCGCCCCATCCGATGCCGTACATACCGCTCCGGAACTTCCTAGCCACTTGGAACGCAATAACTACCGATCGGTGGGTGCTTCGAATCTTAGACGTTGGCTACGTCATCGAATTCGAGAGATGGCCAACCTTAGGTCACATTCGCACCACCAACCCGTCCCCCCAGTTGCAAGAAGAACTTTCAGCACTTCTACTCAAGGGGGCAATAGAATCGATCGCCCCAACATCTCTCTGCGACGGATTCTATTCCAGGTATTTCATAGTCAGCAAGAAAGACGGAGGACTCAGACCCATCATGGACCTCCGTCGCCTCAACAAACACATTCGAGTGGCGAAGTTCCGCATGGTCACGCTCCAGACCATTCTCCCTCTCCTGAAGACCGGAGACTGGTTTGCAGTAATCGACCTCAAGGATGCGTATTTCCACATCTCAATACGCCAAGATCACCGCAAATTCCTCAGATTTTGCATCGGGGAAAAAGCCTTCCAGTACACTTTCTTACCATTCGGCCTCTCCACCGCACCGAGAGTCTTCACGAAATGCATGGCACCGGTAGCGGCATACCTACGAACCCGGGGCATCCAGGTATTTCCCTACATAGACGACTGGCTGATAACGGCGCCGTCTGCAGAACAAGCACGGAGGGACGTGCGATTCACCCTCAAAACCATGGAGGACCTCGGTTTCGGATCAATGAAAAGAAATCACGCCTGGAACCGGCCCAGGAGATGGATTACATCGGGGCGATCCTGGGCGCCACGAAGGCAAGAGCATTCGCCCCTCCCCAGCTCCTAGCACACATCAGATCGCTGGTACACCAGTTCCAGAACAACCGCACGGTCAGTGCCAAATCGGCACAGAGACTCCTAGGCCTCATGGCCTCCACCACGGCGGTCATACCGTTCGCCAAATTAAAGATGAGATCGCTCCAGTCTTGGTTCCTACACCTCTTCAACCCTGTGTTGGACGATCCGAGCAAACGGCTCATACCAACCCGCGAACTCAAACAGCAACTACAGTGGTGGACCAACCACGAATTCGTGGCCATCGGGAGATCCTTCCTACCTCCCACACCGTCAACCCAGATCTCCACGGATGCGAGCACACTCGGATGGGGAGCATGCTGCGGATCCCTGGAGATAAGCAGCAAGTGGACTCGACAGGAACGAGCACACCACATAAACTTCCTAGAACTACTCGCGATTTGGAAGGCCATGAAAACCTTCCAATCCAGCCTCCGAGGAACGGCGGTTCAGGTCGCCTCGGACAACACCACAGCCCTATCCTACCTCAACCGGCAAGGAGGGACTCACTCACCATCCCTACTCTACCTAGCAGTCCAACTCTGGGAGTGGTGCCTCCAGAACCACATCCTACCAATCGGAGTGCACATCCAAGGGACACTCAACACAACAGCGGACGGCCTCAGCCGCAAGACCTCGGACATTCACGAATGGGAGCTCAACGCATTGGTCTTCGAGTTCCTATGCAACAGATGGGGCCGACCACGAGTGGACCTCTTCGCGTCCCAGACCAACGCGAAGTGCAACCTGTTCTGCACGAGAGCCGGAGCGGGACAAGGATCCATGGGGGACGCCTTCATGATCCCCTGGCGTGGAAGTCTCCTCTACGCCTTTCCACCTTTCCCGCTCATCCAGAGGGTTCTAGTCCGCCTTCGCCAGGAGAAGGCCCGAGTCATTCTAATTGCACCAGCATGGCCCAGGCAACACTGGTACCCACTGCTCAGGGAACTAGCGACGGACTCGATCACCCTCCCAGACGACCCATCGCTCCTCCACATGGAACGGGGCCAGATGTTCCACGCAGACCTACCGAGTCTCCACCTCACGGCTTGGCTCATAATCCCAGGATAAGCAGGATCCTGGAACAGAGCAGGAAACCCTCCACATCCAAGTCCTACAAGAACAAGATGGAGAGGTTTACCGCATTCCTCAGGGACCGGGACAAGGAACTGACCACAGCCTCCCTAGAGGACCTGATGGACTACCTGCTCCATCTGGCTGAAACCGGCTTGGCACACTCCTCCATACGTGTGCACTTAGCTGCAGTTGTCGCCCATGCTTCACCTCGCTCTACCCTCTCTTCGGCCTTCCGAGACCACACCATGAAGAGGTTCCTCAAGGGCCTGAAGAATGTTTTTTCCCCCACACGAATACCCACACCGCAATGGTCACTGTCTACCGTCTTGGAAGCTCTGATGAGGCCGCCCTTCGAGCCGATGGCAACAGCCGAGATCCACCTGCTCTCGTGGAAGACCGCGTTCCTGGTGGCCATCACCTCAGCCCGCAGAGTAGGGGAACTGACAGCCCTCAGGAATGATCCCCCATTCCTCAAGTTTTTCCATGACAGAGTGGTCATGCACCCGGACCTCTCCTTCCTCCCTAAGGTGATCACAGAATTCCACCTATCCCAGGTCATCACCTTACCTGCCTTCTTTCCCAACCCTTCCAGTACCCAGGAAAGAAGCTGGCACTCCTTGGACGTACGAAGAGCACTGCTCTTTTACACACAACGTACCAGAGATTTTAGACAATCTAATAGACTATTTATCGCCTACGGCGGGAGATCCAAAGGCCACGCGCTCTCTGCCCAACGCCTTTCCAAATGGATCTGCGAGACAATCTACTTGGCCTACCGCCTGACATCGAGGGAACCACCACCCCACGTCAGGGCTCACTCCACCAGATCCATGGCCACCTCCACGGCCTTCTTGGAGGGAATCCCCATGGAAGACATCTGCAAAGCCGCAACATGGTCCAGGCCACTCACCTTTGTCAACCACTACAGACTGGACACCAGAGCCATCCCCGACTCCAGGCTGGGACGCTCGGTCTTGACAGCAGGTCTTCGCGCTTCAATGCCATGATGACCTCCTGACCCTTGAGTGTATCCTGAGACCAGACCACATCTCCACCAGGCGGCACATCTCACCACAGCACCAGCTACCCACCATCCAGGTAAGAGAGCTTGCTAGTCACCCATCAGTGTGCATTCACAAACAACACGAAGGAGAAGGACAGGTTGCACTTACCTGTAACTGTCGTTCTTCGAGTATGTTGTTTGTGAATTCACACAACCCACCCGTCCTTCCCCTCTTACTGCTGCAGGGATGAGATGCTTTATCCTCTGTACAGCTTTAATATTAACTGAGGCGGAAAGCGCGAAATGGCGCAAAGGGCGGGTGGAGATGGTGGGTGGTACTAACCATTCAAATTTATCCAATCAGCTTTCCAGCTCCGACATGGCTCCCGTGCAAGCGCAGAACCCATCAGTGTGAATTCACAAACAACATACTCGAAGAACGACAGTTACAGGTAAGTGCAACCTGTCCTTTTTAAGTTTGTCATTGCGGAAAATCTGCTCTCGCAAAGGTACGTCGTGCAAAATGGCAGTAAATATTTTATTGTTACTTCGCTGACACGATAAATGTCTTTAAGACCAGCCCAAAAATTAACCGGTGATTGCTCCGCAAAACAACTTTTGAGTCTACTGTTGCATGAGATGTCTATAAATTCCTCTTGATCAGAGATGGATATATGATCGGTGGGACAGTTTCCAAAGGGGTTGTTTACCCAGTTCCATTGCGATGATATTTCTGGAAAATAAGTGCGTAATGCGGTCGACAAATTTTTCAAGTGGCATTTTATGGCTGATTTTACATCTTCATTCACTGATGAAGAAGTAGTTTCCAAAAAAAGTTGTAAATTCGGAATTCTGTCGATCAAAGATGTCCAGAGAGACATTTTTCTGATTGTTGACTCAACCTTCTCCTGCATAGTGAATATGGTTGTATCCTGACAAGTAAGCCATTTTTTGTAGCCACAAAGGATCAATCAGCATCTGTTTGTACTCGGCATGTCCCTGCTCGGTCAAAAATAACTCAATTTCATGTCTCAACTCAAATATTCTCGAAACAACTCTTCCTCTGGACAGCCAACACACTTCAGTATGTAACAACAGGGTCTCATGCTCGCTGCTAAGCTCTTTACAAATGTATGTAAAAATTCTTGAGTTTGTGGCACGGGCCTTGATTAAATTGACAATTTTCACAGCGTTTTTAAGAGTACTATCTAAGCAGGCTGGAATTTTTTTACAAGCAAGTGCCTCTCGATGAATACCACAATGGGTCCATTTTGCTTCTGGGGCTACATCTTGTATTTGCTTCACAACATTACGAATGAGCCTCTGGTTGGTAGGAATAAAATTGTATTACCTCCACTGTACATAAAACTTGGGTTAATGAAGCAATTTGTCAAAGCCCAAAATCACACTGGAAACTGCTTCAGCTATATATGTACAACCTTTCCAGGTCTCAGCATGGAAAAAAAAGGCAGGAATATTTGATGGCCCTCAAATTAGAACTCTCTCATCAGGGATCCACACTTTCTTCCAACAATGATGGCGGCAGAGGCTAGAGCTTGGAATGCATTCACTGATTTGTTTGGAATTTCCTTGGCAACAAGAAAGCGGACAACTATCGAGAGATTGTGGAGGAGCTGCTCTTGAGTTTCCAAGCACTTGGATGTAGAATGAGCATCAAGATTCACTATTTACATAGTCACTTGGCCAACTTTCCAGAGAACTTGGGTGACGTGAGCGAAGAGCACGGTGAACGTTTTCATCAAGACATTAAAGTAATGGAAGAATGTTACCAAGGCCGATGGAACACCAGCATGATGGAAGTTTACTGTTGGTCCTTGATGAGAGACATTACACATGTTGAACATCGCAGAGCTTCCAAGAAAAGGTCGCTCATGGCGATGTAAGGTCGATATTGTCAATTTACCTTTTTGTACATATTTTCATATCTTGAAGGTCAAATAGTAAAGATGAAGCTAAAGTACTGTACTTCGGACATCAAATGAGAAGAGAGGATTCACTTGAGAAAGTCTTGATGCTGGGAAAGGTGGAGGGCAAAATAAAAAGGGGGCTGCTAAAAATGAGATGGCTAGATGGTATTGTAGACACAATGGGCACAGAGCTTAGTGAGTTGAGGAGGATGGTGGAGGACAGAAGTGCCTGGCAGACAGTGGTCCATGGGGTTGCAAAGGGTCGGAATTGACTATGCGACTGAACAACAACAAAAAAAACCCATTTCAATGCTTACATGTTAATATGCTTTCACTCTCAACTTTGTGCTTCAGTTCATAATCATATATGTTTGCTCAATAAAGTATTGCATATTGGATGTTATTTTATTAGGTCCATGGGGTCGCAGAGGGTCGGAATCAACTGTGTGACTGAACAACAACAAAAATGTCTGTTTAGCTCGACAAATATGATGATAAATTTGCTGTTTGTAGATATATTGCAATATTTGAGATCTCAAAAACCTGATCTGCTAGAAAAAAAAAGATGCCAGATTCGGAATCAGCACCTAAAAATTACCTTAGAATCATTAGAGTACCTCATGCCAGAAAAATTGTGTTGACCAGTGCAATATATTTGTGTGATTTGCACCAGAGTCCAGTATCCAAGTTGCAGCAGAGTTTCAGTCTTGCTGTGGAACTCCAGTTTTCATCAGTGTCAAACTCTGGTTTTTGAGTGCTTTAAAATTCTTTAAGTTATAAGTACAGAATTTT
This sequence comes from Furcifer pardalis, assembly GCA_030440675.1. Classification (NCBI taxonomy): domain Eukaryota; kingdom Metazoa; phylum Chordata; class Lepidosauria; order Squamata; family Chamaeleonidae; genus Furcifer; species Furcifer pardalis. The sequence goes on from CP126892.1 coordinate 77,033,941, forward strand.
GAGTTCAACTCTGCTGTAAAGTGTGGAAACTGCATCTGACAATAATAATTGTTGTGGTATGAAGACACAACATGTATACTTTGTCAACATACACTCCGACCAAAATCTTGTTGTTTATTGTAGTAAATTGACTAGAGACAGTCTATTGATTCAATAGGCATATATTGAGTCAATTACTCCATAAATTCCATTGATCCAAATGGGTCTTTTCTATTTGCAACTTACTTTAGCATACGAAGTGTCATGTACCAGCCGGCCCCCTCTGCTCTGGAAACCTCCTTAACCAAAGCCCCCAGAGGGCAGGCTGGCCAGCAATAAAGCTTTACAGCCCTTAGCTGTTTCAATCCACTAGGAGGTTTAAACAGGTAGCGCGTTCGGAGGCTTTGTGTGTGAATGCAATGCTTCTCTTACTCTTTTAGTCCAATGAAGACACGTTGCTCAGGCAATGAAGGTTTATTGATCAGGTATATTGATCAGGTTCATAAAGCATAAAGGTCAGTAGCATAAATCAGTCCAATAAACAGTCCAGGATCCTTAGGTAACCATTTTGAAAAGAAGAGAAAATCCCACACAATAGCCAGGGTCTTAAGCCATTGAGAAACAGAAATGAACTAACTAACTTCTCTGCAAAATGGGTAATCTGCAGTCAGGTGATTTAGCTTTAGCCAATCAGGTAACAGAGAAAAATATTCTCAAAACAATGGATTGTTTACATGCATGTGAAGACAAAACATGAAACTCAGCTAGCTAGAAAGATAACACGGGAACACTGGCTGAAACATGGTTGAAAAACAAGCTGTCCATGAGACAGAGAGGGACACAGGATTTCTATGAGACCTATTTATGAGGCCTAGCTAGAAACTGCGATTCGCAAGCCTTGGGAAACATGAGAAAATGTGTTGTTTCCTGACACCAAGTCACAGTTAGAGCAGAGCAATTTGAATCAATGGAACTTTTGGAGAACTTGACTCACTAAATGCCTGTTGAATCAATGTTGCTGTTGTGATTTGCTGAGCTATTGCACAATGCAATAGGATTTTGGATACTTATATTTCACAGACTGAAGCCCACTTCAACTGCAAGAATTTCCGTGGCAACCTATAGTAAAATAGTTACCTTTTTAGGTGTTTTCTCTTTGACAAACATACATTTCAGAAGGTTTTAACAGGAGATTTTAAATCAAGCTTGAAGACCATGTCATACGGTAACAGTGTACATCATGGTACAGCCTTCTCTAGTCAAAGTTACTTCCTGATGTGTATATTTGGACATGCTGGCTAGGGAAGTAATGAAGATGTATTTCAACATGTCTAAAAGACACCAAAGATGTGTAAGATTGGTCTGGACAACCAAAAATCCTCAACAAACTAAATTAAAAGTTGCTAGTTTGTTCTTACATCTCTGTAGTCTTATTTGTTCCTCACAGCAGTTGAATAAGAGTACTCTCTCATATTTAACTGATATTTCACAAACTTATGTTTATGGGATACAATACTTCTTTCTTAGTCCACTTACAGAAACCTCCCAATATTTATGTAATATTTATTCTTTTGGTGAAAAGGAAATAAGGGGAAAGGTCAATTTTAAAGAAGATTTTCTTTGTCCCTTTTAGTATCTATTACTCAGTTACAGATTTATAATGAAACCTGGTGTTTCGTTAGCTCAGTTTGTTGTATTTAACGTACATTTACCTCATAGACAAGCATTTTTAAGTGTAATGTTAAAGGTCCTTTTAGTGTTTCAAATGATTATATTTTATACTTAATTGCTTTTTAGTTGAATAATCTATTTTACTTATAACTTCACTCATATGTTAATAATTGTGAGCTGCCTTGAGTCTCTTTATGACAGTGTAGAAATGAAATGGGAAAAAAAGTTTAAATCATTTTTTTTAATTCTTCCATGAAGAACATTTAAATGTATTGCTGTTTGACCTGTCAAAGAAATTGCACAATGCACTTGAAAAAGTGGATATATCCTTCTATACGTCAGTGAAAGGGCAAGAGCAAAAAAATTCATCACCACTCTGCAATCATAAAATTCCAGCAAAAGTAGTTATGGTCAAAAAAGAAGGTCGAAATAAGGTATGCTTTTGAAGGCTTAATTAAAAGAAATTTAAAGTTGTATTCAAACATGGTAGTTTGTATCCTATTGAATTTCCATTGAGCAGAACATCCTGCTAGTGTAGTAACAGAGGTTATGTTGTCTATGAAAGTATTGACAATGCACAAAAAAGTTAATTTTTTTTGTAAGGATCATCATTTGCACAACTGCAATGCTTGTGCATGCCACAGCCAACCATGAGTAATTATCAGAATAAAACCCATACTGGACTGCTTACCAACAAATTCTGATTTGTGTAGGCATACAACAGCCTAAAGGGCCTGCAGTAACTTAGTGGTTAAGACACTGAACTTGATGATTTATTTAGTTATTTATTCGATTTGTATGCCGCCCACTCAGCATATGCCGACTGGGCGGCTCACAAAAATCACAACATATCAAACATTACAGTACAATAAAATATAACAATACAATAAAATGTAACAATGAATTAAAAATAACAATACAATAAAATATAACAATACAGTAATACCTCAGATAACGTTTACCTCAGATAATGCTAAATTTGCATAACGTTAAGTAACATGGGGGGAATTGCATCGAATAACGTTAAGATCCTATGGGATGCATCAGATAACAACCGCTAAAGCCTGTGCGATTACAATGTACAGTAAAACCTCATATAACACTAAAACCTGGTTCCACAAGTCTTCGTGTTATATGATTTTTAGTGTTATCTGATCCTCTATGGGATCCATAGAGATACATTGTAACCACACAGGCTTTCGCGGTTGTTATCTGAAGCATCCCATAGGATCTTAATGTTATCTGATGCAATTCTTCCCCCCAGATTCCTTGATGTTATGCGATTTTCGTGTTATTCGATACTAATGTTATATGAGGTATTACTGTATCTCTTTGGAGCTTTAACATTATCCGATGCATCCCATAGGATTTTAACATGCATCGGATAACACCTAAAATCGGATAACACCAAGACTTGTGGAACCAAGTTTTAGCGTTATCCGAGGTTTTACTGTACAATAAAAGGTAACAGTGCAATAAAATGCGAGAGACCAATACATACATTGACAACTGTGGCAAAGGGACCATCATCTCCTGAACCAGCAACCAGCCTTCCCCAGTTGTTCCTCTTTCCTCAGGCCGGGTGGGTAAGGGGCCAGCGTCCGGCAGGTCAGCAGTTTTTAAACAGGCACTGGCCCTCCCCAGGTGTTCCTCCTTCCTCAGGCCAGGTGGTAAGGGGCCATCGTCTGGCAGATCAGCAGTTCGAGTCCCGAGTACTGCACAACGGAGTGAGCTCCCGTCTCTGTCCCAGCTCCTGCCAACCTAGCAGTTTGAAATAAATAAATTGAAAGTAGATAAATAGGTACCACTTCACTGGGAAGATAAACAGTGTTCCGTGCACCTATTGAGGCATGATTGCCACATGTCCACGGAAATGTCTACATACGAAGACAATGTTGGCTCTTTGGCTGTAAACAGATGAGTATTAAGCCTTAGAGTCGGATATGACTGGCTTTCGAGCAAGGGCAATCTTTATCTTTACCATTGCCTAAACCAACTCTGCAAAGTAGATAGGCTGGCAACAGCTCTGTATTAGTCCAGCAAGCCAAGCTAGAAGACAGGAACCAGATGGTCCCTGTGGTTGATGTGTGAGTAAGGCTCTAAACACTTGGTTCACAGTGTGGGGTGCATGCCCCACAGGGGGGGCAATTTGATTTTTATGGGGAGCAATTCGAGAATGAGTGGCCTTTTAAGCTTTCTCAATGTGAATAGGAGTTTACTTTTTGAATAGTAAGAATTATATGTCACAGGTGGGGAGTGACATCAGGATGTTAGAGATGCTTAGTTGGGGCATTGGAAAAAAAGGGGGGGTTGGAAACCACTGCTCTAAAACCTAAAATCCTTGCTCCCCCATGCAGACAGGTTGAGAAAGCTGCTTTCCTAAACTATCAACTTAAAGTAACGTTTTAATATTTTTTAACTATAGAATACATACAATTCTTAAATGTACTAATCTGCTAAAATAATTGCATGCCTGTATATGTTTTACAGATATATACACTTAGTACTGTTTGCATTTTGTTTCAGGGCCGCCTTTTCTATGCCTGTGATGCTCCTAAAGCTGACCAGTGCAATTTTTTTAAGTGGATAGAAGATGTGCTCGTTGGGGAGGTACAGCATAGACCCAGTGTTGCATTTCATGATGTGAAGAGCATTGGAACTTACCTCAGGAGTCACAAAATCCCCCTCTATGAAGAATGTCAGCTTTTGATGAGGTAGAGTAGCACACTAAATAAGATATAGTGGAACTACATATTTTGGGTAGAAGTGAAGTTACTAATTACAAATTATGTAGAGAGTGCACTAAGATATGGAGCTGTATATAAACGTTACTGTTATTGCTACTGTATGAGAGCGGTTGGTGAGCATATTCACCACTTACAGTTGATAGAGAACAGTTAGAAAAGTTTGCTAAATGACTATTCATTTCTATAGGTAAGAATTTGGAACTGAAGCACTCAAGTTCTTAGATTACATATTGATATACCTAAAGAAGTTTAAAAGTTTGTATCCACAGCAAGATATTTCTCAGGGTGGCTCCTTCATTATGGAATGGGTTGCCAGTGGAAATCAGATCTGTGTCCAAAAAATGGCTTTCATAAACAACATTCCTGTTTCTTACACTTTTTTTATTGTTAGTAAATTGATGGTTTCATTTGCAGTATAACTCTTATTTGCTTTGGTTTAACTGAATTTAGTTAGCTGTGCATAAGAGAATGTAAATTGTTCTAACCATGTGATTAGGTCAGGCTGTTTTTGGGAAAACATTCATGTGTGACCAGTAACACAGGTTGTTCATTCCCTATGATGGTGAAAATGTCCATTCCTGTTCATATGAACCCAGAACGTTCCTTCCTCTTAGCTACCGTATTTTTCAGACCATAAGACGCACCTGACCTTAAGACGCACCCAGTTTTTAGAGCTTTTAAAAGCTTTTTAAAAGCTTTTATATAAAATATTTTAGAGTTTTTAAAAGCTGTGATTGATTGGCGCTTGGGTTGTGGGGAGGAATGGGCACATGCGCCGGTTGCCCCCAACCCAAGCACCGATTGTGTGCTGTGATCAATCATCGCTTGAGTTGTGGGGAGGAATGGGTGGGCATGCCATTTACCCCAACCCAAGCGCTGATCATGCGCTGTGATCTATCGTCGCTTGGGTTGGGGGGAGCTGGCATGCACGCCCATCCCTCCCCACAACCCAAGTGACAATTGATCACAGCACATGTTTGGCCCTTGGGTTGGGGGAAACTAGCACGCGTGTCCATTTGTCCCCTCAACCCAAGCACTGATCGTGCCCTGTGATCGATTGGTGCTTGGGTTAGGGGTAACTGGCGCATGTGCCTATTCCTCCCCTCAACCCAAGCACCAATCGCGCGCTGTGATCGATTGGCGCTTGGGTTGTGGGGATGAATGGGCACACACACCAGGTCCCCCCAACCCAAGCGCCTTTGGACCATAAGACACACCCTTGTCCCCCCCCACTTTGGGGGGGTGCATCTTATGGTCCAACAAATACAGTACAGAAATACCTCGGATAACGTTTACCTCGGATAATGCTAAAATCGCATAATGTTAAGTAATCTGGGGAGGAGAATTGGATCGAATAATGTTAAGGTCTTATGGGATGGATCGGATAACAACCACTAAAGCCTGTGCGGTTACAATGTATCTCTATGGCGCTTTAATGTTATCCGATCCATCCCATAGGATTTTAACATGGATTGGATAACACTAAAAATCGGATAACACCAAGACTTGTAGAAGCAAGTCTTAGCGTTATCTGAGGTATTACTGTATATGCATTCTACTATTGTAAGGATACAGAAATAGGTTGCATTCATCTATCATCAATTGTGTAAATGTCTATTTGAGTAGGCCTAGTGCAGCATAGCGTGGCAGTGTGGTGAAGGATGGTGGATCATGCCATTGTATTGCCATATGTTGTATTCTTGTATGAACCTGTTAATAAAGAGAACTACTGGGAGAATGAGATGAGAGAGAGAAGCGGAGAGAACACTCCGAATTACCCAGCTACCCCCCCACAAATCTTGTGTCATCATTCTGCTGGTCAGAATCCCATGTAGTTTACTACAGTAAATCATGACTTATTGATATGGCGTCTTGATAGGTATCATATTTCATTTATATGATTTTATTTATGTAATGGTCATTTTGAAGTTAATTGTTGTCAGCCTAACCAGCCGTCCTACTCTGCCTTGGGTCTCCCTTGCGTTCCTTACGTGGGGCATCTATCTTTCAAAAAGCTCCCAGAACTTCCCAAAGCCTCTAGTAAGACAACTGGGCTGCAATTCCAGCTTAAATTGTTTATTGTTTCATTGGTATAGTCCATAAAAAACGTAGTTTAGTTTCAATAGTATAAGAATCAGTCCAGCAATCAAAGTATAGTCCTAAGTAATCATTTTGAACAAAAACCAAATTCCCCAGAGCATGCTGCTCCTTTGGTATCCAAAACAGAACTGAGTCCCCTTACTCCAAAATGGAATTCGCTGACCAGCGTGATTTACTTTCCTCCAATCAGAGTTTTTCCTTGCTCTTCCAGGAGAACTTTCCCATAACATAACATTGTTTATGCACCTGCTGGCATCACAGCTCTGCTTAGCCATAACAAGGCTTCTACTAGCTAAGAGATAGAGAATCGAATTTTACTGTACTGGAAAACAACCAGTCTATTAGACACAGAGAGAAGAAATGATTTTGGAGGCTTTTAGGAAACCAAGGTTCCTCCATCTTTGGCACGATAAGGAAATAGGGTTCTTCCCATGGCAACTGTATTTTCTCTCTGTTGATTTATGCAATGTATGTGAGCTACCCAGAGTGGGGCTTGCACCAATTGGGCAGGATACAGGTTGAATGAATGAGTCAATCAATCAATCAATCAAAGCGGATTTTTCAAATGCAGTAGCAAAGGTAGCAGTACTAAAAGTAAATATGAGACTTGCGTTTCAGAACAGTCTTGGTTCAAAGATCAATGCATTAGCTATTTTGCCTCAATTTAACATTTATGTTTACATATAGCTGTGATGGCAAACCTTGGTGCTCAAGGTGTTCTTGGATTGATCTTGCTGATCAGGGCTTCTGGGAATTGAGGTTCAAGAACAGCTGGAGTACCAAGTTTCGCCATCACTGATGTGTAGCATAGAGAACAGCTGCATTGAATAATATATATGAAAAGCATCTTCATAGCATGAAACCAAGTGTTTCAGTATTTTTCTATACTGAGCAATAAAGAATGACTTTTTATTAGTTTTGTGTGTTATTAGTTTATGTATTGTGGTTGTTCAAATATCCACCAGTACTTTATTCTCAAAGTAAAGTCACCCTGAGTATTCATATCATAAATTCTTATTCCTGATATTTTTTATAATTTCCCCAGAAAAGCTTTTGATATTCAAAGAAGACAGTTTGCTAAGTTGAAAAACATTAATATTTCAAATACCAACTTTGATTGTGAATCAAAAAGGAGATTATATCTTAAACTGAACCGAAAGGAGCACTCATCTGTGTACAGCAAAGGTTGGTGAATTCTGTTATCACTATGAAACTAAGTACTGTATATATAATTTTGAATTAAACAAGAAAATGAAAAAGAGAAAAAGTTCTTGAAAGTGCTTAATTTTATTCAAGTCTCAATATATTTAGCCACTTTTATGAACTGTTTCTTCCCTGGGCATAGGATACTTCTCCTTTGTGTAATCTGTGAATCCCCACTTTTGGGGTTTGCATCTGCGTGGAGCCGTTACTGGAGCTTTCAAGCTGATTGGATAAAAGTTTGAATGTTAGGGCCGCCCACCCTTTGGCGCCATTTGGTGCTCTTTCCTCAGTTCTCTTCTTTCCATCTTAGCAGCAGGAGACCTTTGAGTGCTCTTAGCAATTTTTTCATCAATTCGGTTGGAGGCGAACCGCAAGTGCCCAAGATACTACTCCAGAGCGGGTATCGGGTTGGACTCCGAAGGCAACACCTTCATGGGACAATGGAGCAGAGACTACCTCTATGCCTTCCCTCCATTCCCTCTAATACAGAAAGTACTGATTCGGATGTTCCATCAATGAGCACGGGCAATTCTGATCACCCTGGTTTGGCCCAGACAACCGTGGTATCCTCTTCTGCTACAGCTGTCATCACACTCACTCAAACTACCAGACTCTCAATCTCTACTCCAAATGGAGAACGGATAGTTCCTCCATTCTGACCTGCCGAGTCTACATCTAACAGCGTGGATGATAACCCCAGACTCAAATGGATATTAACTATGGCTAGGCGTCCTTCCACAAGGAAGCCCTATGCCTCTAAGTATCATCGATTTTGTGCCTTTCTCGACTCCAAATCGATCAGCCCGAACCAATGCAATCTCTAAACAGTCATGGAATATCTACTTCACTTGTCGGAGTCCGACCTGGGGCTTGCCTCCATCAGAGTACATCTGGCTGCTATTGTTGCCCATTCTCCACCTGACTCTATAGCTTCTACGGCTTTCAGAGGCCAAACAGTAAAGCACTTCCTCAAGGGCCTTTGCAATGCATTTCCACCTGTGAAGATGCCTACCACTCAGTGGTCTTGGTCTTTGTCCACTGTCCTCACCGCGTTGACTAAAGCCCCTTCGGCTCCTTACTTGGAAGACTGTCTTCCTCATAGCCATCACATTGGCTCAGAGAGTAAGTGAGTTGACAGCACTACGTGCAGACCAGCCTTTCACAAAATTCTTCCCCAACAGGGTTGTCCTCCACCCAGATGTCAGCTTTCTGCCAAAAATTGTCTCAAAGTTCCATATAGAACAATCCATCTCTTCCCACCTTCTTTCCAAACCCATCTACAAACCAGGAAAGAATCTGGCACAGGCTTGATGTAAAGAGAACTTTATTGTTTTACATCACCAGAACAAGGGAGTTCAGGAAAACACAATGTCTCTTCATGGCATATGGAGGAAAATCCAAGGGTGAACCCATCACATCACAGCAGTTCTCCAAATGGGTCTCAGCTGTCATCCATCTCTCTTATGAGATCTCTTCTCTGCCGCCGCCTCCTCACATCAGAGCACATTCCACCAGAACTGTTACCACCTCAACTGCATTCCTTGAAGGCACTCCTCTTGATGACATTTGTAAGGCGGCCACGTGGTCCAGACCTTCTACATTTGTCAAGCATTACAGTATGGACACCAGAACACTGCAGATGCTAGACTTAGTCGAGTTGTCCTTGCCAGAGGGCTCCAGGCTCCACGCCCATGACTGTCCATCTGCTCTGCCTGACATGCCAGTGTGTAGCATGTGGATTCATCTTATCCGGCTGCCGCCTACCAAGTAAGTATGAGCTTGCTAATCTCCCAAAAATGGGGATTCACAGACTACACAAAGGAGAAAGTTAAATTGTACTTATTTGTAATAACTTTCGTTCTTCAAGTATGTAGTCTATGAGTTCACACTTTCCCACCCTTCTTCCACACTTGAGCTATATGGATGAGATGACTTATTTTATCCTGTGCTTATCTTAAGTATTAACTTAGGAAAGAGTGTGAAATGGCGCCAAAGTGTGGGTGGTATGGTGGGCGGCCCTAAAACGCAAACATTTATCTAATCAGCTTGAAAGCTCCGATAACAGCTCCGCACAAGCACAGAACCCAAAAGTGTGAATTCACAGACTACATACTCGAAGAACGAAAGTTATTACTGGTAAGTACAACTTAGCTTTTCCTTTGCAGTTTCGTTTTGAAATGCTCCCATACTCAAGATTTTTTTAAAGTACAGTAATACCCCAGATAACGATTGCATCGGATAACGCTAGAATCGGATAACAATGCAAGTTTTTTGGAAAAAACTTGCATCGGGCAACGATTCTGGATAATGATTCTTAATGTTATCAAGGCAATGGTCTGCTGGTGTGGGGTGGTTTGGGTAGAACTTCTACCCAATCCACCCCCCACCCACAGTGGTCTCTGCGACTGCAGCAGGGTCGGGGGAAAGGCGCATGCCTTTCCCCTGACCCTACTGCAGTCACAGAGACTGCTTGTGTCTCTTTCTTTCCTTCCCTGTGTTTAAACTACAGGGAGGGAGGGAAGAGAGACGTGATTGGGTGTCTCTCTCTTCCCTCCCTCCCTGTAGTTCAAATGCAGGGAGGGAAGAGAGAGACGTGATTGGTTTTCTCTCTCTTCTCTCCCTGCCTGTAGTGAACCAATCACGTCTCTCTCTTCCCTCCCGATCACGTCTCTTTCTTTCCCTGCCTGCCTTTAAAGTGGATTGGCCCTGAAGTCAGGCCTTTTTTTTTAACGTTGTTCGATGCATGCATCAGACAACACTAAAAATCGGATAATGTCATGACTTGTGGAACCAAGTCATAACATTATCTGGGGTTTTACTGTACTGCATGTATTCATCTTTGCTTTTGCATTATATTGATTTCCAAATGGAAAGATTGTTACTCCTTGTAAGGAATAGCCTCTTGTATTGATTCTGTTTAAAGGAGTTGCAATAAGGTGAATACCCCTTGTGTCTAATAAGATGAAGTTATGTAGCAAAGTAGCATTTAGTACATTGTGGGAAACCATGTTTTAGTTTTAAAAATTTGGTTTTTTCAATGCATTCCTATAGGAAATTTGCTTTACAATTTTTTTGTAGTACAAAAGGTCCTGCAGAACACATTAAATTTGTTAAGTGAGGTTCCACTGTACAGGCATCAGCTTAATGTTAGGGGCCCACAGATTATGCCTCAATGTGTTCAGATACCATGTTTCCCTGAAAATAAAACATACCCATAAAATAGGTTGTAGCAGGAAAAGACTTCATGGCCTGGCAGGTGGCTGAGGACCTTGCCCCCCCCCCTCCAGGCCCACAACTACGGCCTGAGGAAGAAGACTCCATGGCCTGGCAGGCGGCTGAGAACATCGCCCCCTCCTCTGGGCCCACAACAATGGCCAGAGAGGAGTTAGTCTGTGTTCTGCTTTTGTTGTTTTGTGAGGTTGTACTTTTTGATTTTTACTGTACTGTTGCTGTTTTGACTGTAAGCCGCCCTGAGTCACCTTGGCGAGTGGGCGGCAATATAAATCTGAACAAATAAATACCGGTAAGACATACTGGTAGGCATGGCTCTGCAGAGACAGGCAGCCATAGTGGTAGGCGTGGCTATGCAGTGTCCCAGCACGGAGCCAGTGATGTAATAAAAATAAGACACCCCCTGAAAATAAGCAATAGTGTGTCTTCTTGAGGAAAAATAAATATAAGACGGTGTCTTATTTTCGGGGAAACACGATAGTAGGAAAAGAAACCACTTATAGCAAAAAAAAAAGAGGGGGTGAGAGAATAAAAATATGGAATGAAGGATAGGCTATATCTTAGCCGTAGAGTTCACATCCACTTTGATCGGCATGTCCTCATTTGAATGTCTGTAGGGAATGTCTCCATCAAGGATTGCTAAAATGGAGTAGAAGAAAACTGTTCTTCTTCAGGTCCTGTTTCAGATTTCTTTTCATCCCTGAGAAGGTGATAATTTGATGCACCTGACAAACTTTTTTATTGTGTTGGCAGATGATCTTTGGGTTGTTTCCAAGACACTAACCTTTGAACCCTTGGACACTTTCATTGCATGCAGTGCTTTCTTTGGACCATCCTCTACTAATGAAGTGGAGTTGGAGCCTCTCAAAGGTTACAGCCCTTCAAATTGGCGCTCAAATAGTAAGTTTGTTTTGAGCATTGTTTTTCAGGATGCACTTTGGCACTTCTTCTGCCGTATCTGTGTCTGACTATTGGCAATCATCATGGCAATCAGCCATGAAGACTGTCCTGAGAATATAATGCAGTGGCCTTTCATATTGTTAGGACATTTTTCATTTGGGGGTATTGTACAAAGATTGCTGCCCAGTGGAATAGTATAACTTTAAGGCCCTCCATGTGTTTTGAACACAGGTGTCCATAATAGAGCCTCAAACTGATGGCCAGGCTGTCCATGCCTCGTCCATGTGCTCCTGTAACAGCCCAGCTGTGGCTGATTAGAAAATCTGCCCAGCAACACTGGGGTATAACTGTGGCCCTCTGGGAAGGGTCTATGGAGGAGGTTTTCATACTGGAGGAGGCTATTATTCTGGAGGAGATTATCTGTGAGGAGGTTGCTATTCTGAAGGAGTCTATATACTGAGAAGGACTGAGACACTGAAGGAGGTGATGCTGTTGAGAGCTTTTCTTCAACTGAGAAGAAAAAACTGCTAAAGGATCACCAGGACTCTTTTTGAGTGCTCCTGGAGTTGGAGCCAACAGAGGACTCCAAGCTGTCTACCTAATGTGGGGCTTGGAGAGAGAGAGAGACTGTTGTATATAGTCCTGTGTATGTCTGTCTTCCCCTCACTGTAAGTAAAGCGCACCTTTCCACTGAAGGCATATGTGTGTGTGTTATTGCACTAAGGCTTTCGCTGTGTAAGAGCTTAAAAGTGCTACCCTGCTATCGAGCCACACATATCGCTAGGGGAATCCCTGATACATATGCCTTCCACATCGCAGCGTGACCCCCATACCACTGATCCAGTTCTGCAAGTCACTTTCTGATCCTGAGCCCTTTTGGCAGACAAAGTCCTTATCAGCCCCAGATCAGTCTTGATAAAGCTGCTGCCCTCCATCAAGATGGATTCAAGTGGGATTTAATCCACTTGGGGACCATCACCCTTCCCTGAGAGCTTTAGCACCATTAGTCCTCAGGGTTGTCAGGTTAGTTAACAGTCAGTGTTGAGTCGCTGGCAGTATGGTCTACTCTATTACCATAGCAGGATAACTTAGCCAGACGGGTTTACTTTGGCGCATATGATTTAAAACAGAGATGATTTTTCTGTGGGATGAGTTTTTCCCCCAGAATAAAAGGTTAAAGTGCACAAGTTAGCTGATGTGCACAGTATTTACCAAAATGTTGCTGACTTATCCTCAGTCTTGCATATTGCACAGGTATATAGTATATCATATTTTTCTGTGATTGTACTGTTTCTATATATTTTTGAAGGAATCTTTTTTTTATCCTTCACGCCTATAAGATTTCTTAGACATAAACAAGTGAGCACTCCAACACTGGAAGCATTCAAGAGAGAATTGGACAACCATTTATCAGATCTGTTTGATTTGGATTCCAGCATTGATCAGGGGTTGGATTCAATGGTCTAAAAGGCCCCTTTCAACTCAGTAATCCTATTCTAAGTCTGCCTTCTCAGTTTAAGGACAGTTCTCATGATTTACAATGACTTTAGGGAACAAAACAAGATATGTTATGCAACCGTACACATATTTCCTTAATAGTAAGTTCCACTGTGTTGAAGTACCATATGATTTTTATAAAAAAGGGATGTGATCATACTCTGCAATACTGTCTATATTTCTGCTTGTGTATCTCAGAAAGAATACTTTATTTACTTAAAACCTTTTAGATCTACATGTGAGAGAATAGCAAATCTCATGGACCAAATAAGAAATAAGTACCATGGAACCTCATACAACAATTGCCCAGTATAGCAACAAAATCACATAACAATTAGGGTTTTGTTTTGTTTTTGGGGGGGATGGCGTTCCGCATAACAATTTTCCCTATGGAAAAAATTGTACAACAGTTTTTCAATGGGAAAAAGCACTTAGCAAAAGAAAATCATTGTATGATGCATCCCATAGGGAAAATCGCTATACGATGCATGCATCGTATAGCAGTTGTTTCGTACAATAACGAGCTCCGTGGAGCAGATTAAAATAATTGTATGAGGTACCACTGTACTTAACTTTTATTGGAAAACACTTGAAAACAGGTTAACAATTCAATCAAAAACACCAGCACACAGAAGGATTAGAAATCAAGGTGCACATAATCAGTTTTTAAACCATTGGCAAAATAAATGCAGTATTGGCACCAGTCAGTTTCCAGAGAGAGTGTCTAGAAAGGTTGATTGGTGTCTGGAGCAAATCTATAGAGACAAGTCATCAAGTTTCTAATTTGGGGGAAAGTGTGTAAGGAAAGATGTTATTACAGAAGTTTAAAAACTTAGCATGAATTTCATTTTATCTAGTTTGGATTTAACTTACAGTGTACATTTTTGTGTAACTAGGGTTGACTTCTTAACTCCTGTTTCTTATGATGTTTTTACCCCTAGCGATTGTTCATGCGTTGCTAGTTTGTAATGCTAGTGCTGAACTTACAACTCTGAGGAACATAGAAGAAAATTTCAGCTTATATTATTTACCAATAATGCAGCATCTACTCACTAAGTATGTATTTTTTTTTCTGTTCATATTGCTGTGTAGTTTTTTTTAAATATCTGTTGACACTGCCATGGTTTTAAAAGTGAGAGGACCAATGATTTTTCTACATAAAATGAATACTGCCCTGGTGGCGCGGTGGTTAAATTGCTGTATTGCAGCCACAATATTGTGAGTTTGAGCCTGACAGGAACACAAGGTTGACTCAGCCTTCCATCTTTCCAAGGTTGGTAAAATGAGTACCTAGGACGTTGGGGGCTAAAATTTTAATTAACTTGTGAACTTCCCAGAGTCTGCAATAAGCACTGTGAGGCAGTATATAAGGGTAATTATTGCCATCATATGTTTGACAGGGAAAGGTATCTGTAAAACAAAAGAAGAAACTGGCAGATTAAAGCTTTTTTGCAGTTTTCTACCACACACACCAAACATCTTGGACTACAGTAATATAAAGAAGGGGCTGCATAAATGGAAGACTATTTAGGTTTCATATCAAACTTGAAACGTGAATGAAAAGAAATTGTAAAGAAAGATCACAAAGTATTTTCAAAATGGAAGTACTGTATAGTGGAACCTCAGTTAACAAACGGATCAATTAACATAAAAATCGCATTAAAAAAGTAAATCCATAAAAAAATAGTGGCTTGGTTTACAGAATTTTTTTCAGAATGGATTAATTGGTTTTCAGTGCATTCATGTGGGAAACCACATTTCAGTTAAGTTTTTGGGTTTTCAGTGCATTCCTATGGGAAATTCTGTTTAAGTAATTTTCGCTGGAAGAAATGTCCCAGACAACACATTGATTACATTAGCCAAGATTCCACTGTGTATTATATAGTAATAGAAATAATTGTTTGAATCTCTTTATTAGAAACCACTTATATAGAGGTAATTAAACTACATAACAGTAGATTCTAATGAATATAATATTACCTTTTAGGCATTCCAAAGATGTATCCTCCAGTAGTAAAGTCAACAAAGGAAAGTTTAAGCCACCAGCTATAAACAAAAGTACAGTGACATCTGGAATCATGAGTCCAGAAATGATTATGAATCTAGCAAATGAGATGATTCAGACATATCAGCTGAATAATGATCAGGCTACAGCATTGATTCAGATAGGTGCCATGATGACATCACAGGAAATTGATACAGAACTGGGGAAGCATCATGCCCTTCCTATAACCATAATACACGGTAAATTATTTAAACAAGTTAAATATTTTGGCCAGCATTCTTTTTGATATTTATTTACAAGAATGGATGTCCATCTGCAGAAGCTGCCACAGTTTAGATGTCATTCATTTATGTGATTATGAGCAGGCAGAAGCTTATTCTCCAGTCAGAGGTCTGTGCATGCAAAAATGGTTGTTATGTACTTGTTATGTTACATATTTTCAGTGCTTTCCATCAATAATAAACAAAGAAAATTACTAACTATCATGCTATCTTGTCCCTAATCTTCAAGACTAGAATTTTATGTTCCTCATTTCTCCCTACCCATTAAAGAAGGGGTTCCCAACTTATGGCCCGTGGGTGGATCCAACCCATAGCACCATTTCATGTGGCCCTCCACCACACCCAGAAGTGGAAGCTGGCACATTTATAACAGCCGTAAAACGCACATGCGTAAATACGGTTACATCAGCTGTAAATGTGCCTGCATCTGTTGCAAATGTTGAAATAGGTACATTTACTTCCACTTACGCGGTCATGGTCCAGGCTGCTCAGCTGTCCAGGGGCATGGTCCGGCCCGCGGCGTAAAAAGGTTGGGAATCCCTGCATTAAAGCTTATCGCAATTTGAAATGAAATATGATTCTCTTGATAATTTGTATATTTCCTTGATTAAACCTCCATTTATAGGTGTGTTTGGATCTGGCAAAAGTTATTTGCTGGCCATTGTTATTTTATTCTTGGTTCAGATCTTTAAAACCAGTGAAGCCACAAATGGAAATAGATCAGTATCATGGAAAGTACTAATTTCTTCCTCTACAAATGTGGCTGTAGACAGGGTGTTGGTGTGGTAAGTAATTTATTGCACATTTTATATACAGTTTTGTTATAGCAACATAATTCCATTTTTTAAATTTGAGGTTGAAACGTAATCCCCTGCTTCTGTTAATTAACCCAGTGTAGTTTGTAGTGCAAAAATTTGGGAAATCCAGAAAATAATTTCTTATTGTAATAAAAAGGAGAAATCGGAAGAACTTCTCACTGTCTTTAGCAAAAATAGTGGCAGAAGGAAGAAGAAAAGGCAATTCTGGGAGCAGAGGTTATGAAGATAATTAGTTTCTTAGGCTGGTGGAGTGTAAAGCTCTCCATAACATACTAGCAGAGCAGAAAGTTCATCCAGAATTTTTATACAAGATAGTGGGTTGCAGGATTGGACTGAAGGCATGGAGGCAAGAAAATCTTTATTATGATTTTGTGCCTGCCTAAGTGGTGAGAGTTTGTTTATAAAGGTTGCAATTAGGTGCACAATCAGGCAGTACATCTTAACCTTCAGTCAGAATGAATGCAGTGTTAACTTGTTTCCAAGAATCAGAGATAAATATCTATACCTTGAAAAGATCAGATCTTCTCATAAGCAGATAGAAATTGATGCATTCCTGGTGTTTGTTTAATTTCAATAGCCTTAAATCAGTGGTGCCCAAACAAAGGCCGGGGGGGTGTGTGGCCCCCAACGCCAATTCATCCGGCCCGTGAAGCCCTCGTCGCTCCTGGAAGCGGAAGTAAAACGTGCCCGTATGGGCACATTTTACTTCCGCTTCCAGGAGCGATGAGGGCTTCGTGGACTGGATGAATTGGTGTTGGGGGCCGCATTCGGCCCCTGGGCCTTAGTGACGGGCTCCCTCAACCACATGATTGGCCCACGGCCCAAAATGTTTGGGCACCCCTGCCTTAATGCTGGTTCCAACTTGAGTAGACATACTGAGTGACACATGTGTAAGTCTCATTGATTCAGTCAATTTACTCTACTTGAGACCTATTCAGACTTATCCCTTTTGAGTTATTACTTCTCAAACAAAGTGATACAAACAAATATAGTACATGGTTTTGAGGTGTGCACAACTTTGTGATTTTGGGAGGTGCACAAATTGCAAAAAAGCCTTAAATCAGCAACAATCTCCCACTGTGGTTTATTATTTATTTATTTATTTAATTAATTATTTCAAATTTATATTGCCACCCACTCGCCATGGCGACTCAGGGCGGCTTACAAACAATACATCACATTACAATACAATAAGTTGCTGTGGGCACGGGGCGGGGGGGGGGGGGCAGCAAGGACTTCAACCTGCCCTGGTTTCTTCTTCCCCTGGCAGTTGGTTGCATTCATTCCAATTGTATAGGAGCTCTGCAACAGGATTTCAGCCTCTAAATAGAATTATTTGGCAAAAATTTATTTTGACAAACAGTACAGGTACTTAATTCATGCTTCATTTTCTTCTTTCTCAGTTTGCTAGAGCTTGGATTTGAAGAATTCATTAGAGTGGGGAGTGTTAGAAAAATTGCCAAGCCCATTCTTCCCTACAGGTAACTTCTCTAAAAATCTGTGACAGCCCAGCAGTTCTGTAATAGGAAATAGGAAATATATTCCACCATATTTTGCTATTTGAAAGTGAACAAAATGCAGTATTCTTTACTGTGAGCTTGAAACATTAAATGTAATCAAATTGTAAGTACGAGCCATGACTTTTTAATGTACAGTGAAACCTCGCTTAAAGAGCACCTCGCTTAAAGAGCAGAATTTTATCTGAATGTTCGCTTCGCTTAACAAATAAAACGAACCAAAAACTCACTTAACAAATAAATCGGGGTTCGCAATCCCCACCACCACCAGAAGTCACAATTGGTCACTTACAATGGTGTTTCGCTTAAAGAGCAAACTCGCTTAAAGAGCAATCTCGTGGAACACATTATGCTCTTCAAGCGAGGTACAACCGTACTGTATGTATATTCTCTAGATTAGAAAAAAGCTGTAAGCAAAATGCCAAGAATACTATTAATACATTCTGAAGATACACTTTGTGGTCGGTCTACTACTTGGCCTCAGGAAATCATATACTGTACTGTATATAAATCTCATTGGATTAATAAGCATTATTGACTTTGGTTTTAGATGTATAGTCATTTCAGTATTCAGTATTTATAAACAGATAGCATTGGTATGTTTTCTATGAAGAGCCCTACATCTAAACATGGAGATTTGCTTGGGGACTTTCCCTTACATCTCTGCTCTTTAGCAATTAATATAATTGTTTATTATATTCTATATTTGAAAAATATGTTTAAAGCTTGCATGCTGGCTCAGGATCTGAAAATGAACAACTGAAAGAATTGCTTGCCCTGATGAAAGATGATTTAACCCCAGCAGAAAAAAACTATGTACGGAAGACTATTGAACTCCATAAGCTAGGCACCAACAAATCTCTGCTGCAACAGGTACTGATCAAGTGAGGGGAAAGTGTTTGATCAAGTACTGTAGATTATTATACAGTTCTTATTGGGCTGTGTTGGAATAAAAATTCTGAGATTTTCATTCTGTGCCAAAAAAAAAAGTCATTACATAACTGCATGTATACATAAACTATGCTCATCAGATCATACTTTACATACCGTATATGCCGGTGTACAAGACAACTGGGTGTATAAGACGACCCCCCAACATTTCCACTCAAAATATAGAGTTTGTTATATACTCGCTGTATAACACTACCCCCTCTTCCGCACACCTTCCACACACCAAATAAAACATAAAAGAACATCAGATTTCATTTCAACATGTTAATTTATATTCAAATGCTTATGACATGCAGAAAAACTGTCACAAGGCTGTATGTTATCAAACATGTACAGTAAACATAAAACAGTGCAAGTTTATTAAACGTAATTCACCAAAGACAATTCACTAAAGCTGAATGGAACAATAAACCTATGGGAGCTGCCATGCTGTTTGTTTTCTAATCTGTTAACCAATGATAGAAGGAAGATAACAAATAGAGGGAGAAAGCAAGTGCCAGGCAAGTCCCTAGCAAGTTTGCTGGTGTGACAGTTTCCCTTTAAAAGCCTTCAAACTCCTGTTTGTCATCTGATATTAAAAGTTGTTATCCGATCCATCCCATAGGACCTTAATGTTATTCGATGCAATTCTCCTCCCCAGAGTGCTTAACGTTATGTGATTTAAGCGTTATTTGAGGTAAACGTTATCCAAGGTAAATGTTATCCGAGGTATTACTGTATTTTATTCAACTGAAATGCACCCGGTGTACAAGACGCCCCCCCCCCCCACTTGGAGGCATGTTTTTCAGGGGTAAAAAGTCGTCTTATACACCAGCATATACAGTACTTTTTGCCATTTACAGTACATGGTCTAGAAACATTTATTTATGATACAGTTGTTCATGGTACCGGTGAAGTAGCAGCTATTTTCTTGCTAAGCACACTTTAGAAAAATGTATCAAAAACAGTTTTTTTTTATGATACCATGCCAGTACTCTTGGGACAAGCATTCTAAGCTGTATGGGGAAAGCATAGCTAGACATTTAGGCCCTGAAATAATCTTTCAGGTATTATTTTTAATTTATTTAAATATTAGGACCATGAATTTGATTTGCACAGCTTATGGTTATAAGAAAGTTACCCTTGTGATTTTGCAAGTAAACTAATGGTTGTTTGTTTTTAAAAACTTTATTTTCCTCCTGATGATGTAGATAAGAGTAGTGGGAGCAACCTGTGCTGCCTGTCCATTCCCTTGCATGAAAAATCTTAAATTTCCCATAGTGATTCTGGATGAATGCAGCCAAATGACAGAACCTGCATCTCTCCTTCCCATTACAAGGTACTTTTTTGTATCACTTCTAGCCTGTTGTTAAATTGCATGTTCTGTAATTATATTGATTTATGGTTTTATGTGAAACTTCAAGCTCCTCTGAATATGCAGTCCAAAGAGGATTTGTTAGAACTGACTAGAAATACCTTATTATTGTAACTCATTTTAATACGAGAATTTTTTACTACAACTCATTGGTCAAGTTTTTAAAAGAAATAACCAAATGACTATCTTTTTAAAATGTTGTTTAATTTACTTGGTGTTTTACATGAAATGCTTTGTACATGGGGAGTTGACTTAGGTTTTTGGGAATTGAAGTCTAAAACCTAAAGATTGGAAAATACTGATATAAAATAAATAATTTTAAAATGGCCACACATTTGTGTCCGGCCAGGTTATCCTGCTATGGTAATAGAGTAAACCAACTGCCAGGGGAGGAAGAAGCCAGGGCAGGTTGAGGACCTTGCCGCCCCTCCCCCTGTGCCTATACCAACTGCCAGGGGAGGAAGAGGCCAGGACAGGTTGATGACTTCGCCACCCTGAGCCCACACCAACATATTGTATTGTAATGTATTTTTTGTAACCCGCCCTGAGTCGCCACAGCAAGTGGGCGGCAATATAAATTTGAACAAATAAATAAATAAATATTGCCAGTGACTCAACACCGAGTGTGGCTAACTAACCTGACAAATTGGATACAGCAGAACAACAACAACACCTCTGTGTCATATTTGTAGGTTTGGATGTGAAAAACTCATTCTAGTTGGAGATCCAAAGCAATTGCCGCCCACCATTCAAGGGTCTGAAAGTACACACAATAATGGTCTGGAGCAAACCCTCTTTGATCGACTGTGTTTGATGGTGCGTACATTACTATTTGTTTTGAAAATGGCACCGTTTCTGTGATACTACATGTGTTCTGTGGCAGGATCTTACCTTCAGAATATTATGTCCCAAGCTTTTGACAGACACATTTCTTATTATTTCCGATATCCACATAAAGATTTCCCATGAACTGGTTACTCATAGATTGCTTTTGGAATATCATAGGACAGTGATGGCGAGCCTTTTAGAGACCGAGAGCCCAACTGAACAGGCTGCCATCCGTGCAACAGAGGGCTGGGGCAAAGTCTATGCTGGAGAAGGGAGGAAGTGCTCTCACTGGACTGCTGAACAGAGGGGCGGGGTGAACTCTGTGGTGGGGGAAGGAAGGAAGCCCTCCCATTGGACTAATAGGCAGAGGGGCGGGGTGAACTCTATACTGGGGCGATGGCACGCATGCACAAAAAGAGAGCTTCAAGTGCCCCCTCTGGTGCACATTCCATAGGTTCACCACCACTGTCTTAGGAAAATATGTATGCCAAAAAAAATGATACCTAAACTAGTTGGGGGAATTTGTGGAAGCAAATTTGTATCTAAATTGACTGCAGTGGAAGAATTAAAAAAAAACTACAGCAGAGGTGCTCAGCCAAACAGAGGAGCCTTTTACATTTGTTTGGCTGTGGCAAGAATAGCTAGGAATAATTTCAGTCCAAGAATTGTATCACCACTTCTGATTTCCTGCCTTGAATACTATGTAACTCTCACAGTAGCAGGTTTGGTGTTTTTGAAAAAAATTAATCTGGTAAAATTCCTTTTTTTCCTTCAGAATTTGAAGGATGCATGCTAGTCAGTTGAAAATGCAACATGCTTTTTAAAAGGCTAACTCTTGTGACCATGTGTCTCATATTAAGATTCAGTCAATTCTTTTGAAGTTGGGAGACTTTGACTGAATTGTCTCTCAGATATTTTTTAAAAATCTAACATTTTTTGGAGGATAGACGTGGTATACGGTATATATAAATGCAAATAATAGTACAGTAAAACACCGGATAACGATTGGATCGGATAACGCTAAAATCGCATAACGTTAAGTAATCTGGGGAGGAGAATTGGATCGAATAACGTTAAGGTCCTATGGGATGGATCAGATAACAACCACTAAAGCCTGTGCAGTTACAATGTATCTCTATGGAGCTTTAACGTTATCCGATCCATCCCATAGGATTTTAACATGGATTGGATAACACTAAAAATCAGATAACACCAAGACTTGTGGAACCAAGTTTTAGCGTTATCCGATGTTTTACTGTACTTAACATTTGGAGGAAAACAAGACATTTACTTACTTAGAGTTTAGCTTGTATTCATAATTTCTCACTACAGGTTTGACAGAGAGAGTTTTTTCTGAATTTATTCCCTGGAATGTGTCAATATATATCATAATTATAAGAGCTTAAATATATTGTATGCAAACCCTTTCATTTATTTTAGTATTTTTATTTCTTCCTTGCTGATTCACAGGGACATGAGCCGATATTGCTTAGGATACAGTATCGTTGTCATCCTGCTATCTCTGCTATAGCCAATGATCTATTTTATGAAGGGAAACTGTTGAATGGCATTTCTGAAACAGATCGTATTCCTCTGATAGAGTGGTTACCAACACTATGTTTTTATAATGTTGATGGCTTAGAGCAGGTACGTCTTAATAATTTTTGACAACGGATGACGTTACTGTGTTTTCAGCAAAGCAGTGCTACATTATCTGGAACAAGATACAGTAATACCCCGGATAACGTTATGACTTGGTTCCACAAGTCATGACGTTATCTGGTTTTTAGCGTTGTCCGATGCATGCATCGAACAACGCTAAAAAAAAAGCCCTGACTTCAGGGACAAACTGAGCAGGCAGTGGGGTGCCTTTAAAGCTACCCACCACCACTGTGACTGCAGTAGGATCGGGGGGAAAGCACCTTTCCCCCCATTCTACTGCAGTCTTTCCTCCGTGCTTACCTGCACACTCCGTTTACTCCAGCCCAGCTATACCTTCTTGTTGCTTTTGGAGCTCTGACATGCAGCTTATCGCAGCTTTCCCTCCCTGTATACATTTAAACAGGGAAGGGGGAAACAGAGAAATCTGATTGGTTCTCTAAAGAGAACTAATCTGATTGGTTCTCTCTCTCTTTCCCCCTCCCTGTATTGTCAATACAGGAAGTGAAAGACGAAGCCTAGAGATTAGCTGCATGTCGGAGCTCCAAAAGCAACAAGAAGGTATAGCTGGGCTGGATTCTCTCAGAGCAGGCAGTGGGGTGGGGTGTACCCAAACTGGGGGTGGGGGTGGGGGTGGGGGAAAGGAAGGAGGGAAGTGGCAGGGAGAGGAGCTGTAGCCTCCTTTAATACGATGGATCGGATAACGCTAAAATGAGCATCTAAAATGAGCGTTATCCGGTGCAAATCTTCCCCCAAAATTTGTCGTCATTATGCGATTTTAGCGTTATCCGGTGCAATCGTTATCCGGGGTAATACTGCAACTGTAAACTGATCCATCAGTTTTATCATTTGATGCCAGCTTAAGGTAAAAGATTTCACATGAAGGCAGGATGTGCAAAATGCACCACCAATACCCTATTCTCTATGCAGCTCCCATATCCTAAAATAAAACTAATTTAAAAATATTTTTAGCCCCAAAAGGTCTCCTTTGCCCATGGGGACATGAGGGACAATCTTGTCATAGTTGGGATTTCGCCAGCAGCCCTAAACTATCCCATTACAAAAGTTTTGTGGCTTTAAAAATTGCCCACTAGAGGGTATCAGAGGGCTTTTCCGGTAAAGCATAGATAAGTCTAGAATATTTCTCATTGTCTTTCTTGAGTTGCATATTTTGAAATCTATTTCTTGTTTTCTAGATGGAAAGAGATAATAGTTTTCATAATCAGGCAGAAGCTTCTTTCACTGTTGAGCTAATTGAAACTCTTATTGCAAGTGGAGCAAAGGGATCTATGATTGGGGTGATAACACTCTATAAATCACAAATGAGCAAGGTATGTCTGGCGCATTATACTGTGTTCCAATGGCAGATAACCAACGGATACAATCTGCCATGTAAATGAAGATGATGTCATAAATCTGTGACGTTATTGTTTAATTTAATTTAAAATGACCTATCCTTCCCTTTTCAGGTTCTAATGGTCTTTAGGGGTCCTTTTCCTATCAGAAAAGTCACCAGCAATCCTACCACCAAACTGGGACCACCAACAATTTTCTGCTAGATTCCACCCACTCTTGAGTCTAAGACTCGCCAAGACTTCCTCACGGTGGAAGGGATCCCTATAGTGCAGGGGTACCCAAACCATGGCCTGTGGGCCGGATTCAGCCCACAACACCTTCTCATCGGACATCGCCACTTCTGGAAGTGGAAGTAAAATGTGCATTCACAGAATGCTGCTATAAATGGACTCATGGCTGTCGTAAACACATTTATGGCAGCGTTCTGTGCATGCGCAGACATGTTTTACTTCACTTCCGGTGGGCGGAACCATGTGACTGGCCTGCTGAACCACGTGACCAGCCTGTAGACTGAAAAGTTTGGGCACCCCTGCTATAAAGCATCAAAACCTAAAGCAGGGGTGCTCAAACGTTTCGGGCTGTGGGCTTGTCATGTGGCTCAGTGGGCTGGTCATGTGGTTCCTATCACCCTAAGCAGAAGTAAAATGTGCATGCACAAAAAGCTGTCACAAATGCACCCACAGTGTTTACAACAACCATGGGTGCTTTTACAGCAGTCTTTTGTGTATGCGCATGCACATTTTACTTCTGCTTTCGGGAGCGGCATGGGCCGGATGATTTGGCGGCATGGGCCAGATTTGACTCACAGGCCATAATTTGGGCATGCCTGACCTAAAGGGAGATAGGAAGTTTTAAATTAAATTAAAGAATAATGTTGTTGAGTGATGATATCAACATTTATACTTGGCAGAATTGCACAACATGATTTCAGCCAACGACTCATACAATAATTGCCTTTGAATAAGAAACGTTCTCTCATTTCAAAAGTTGTGCTTTGAAGCAAAATACATGGTGCGGCACTGGATATTCCAGCTAACCCTCTTCCTTGAATTCAAATTTCTTGGACATGTTACTTGCCCTCTAGGCAAGCTCCCAGTGCAGTAATTTTGTCATATAGAAGCCATTTTGTAATAGTGCTCAGATCATTGTTGCTAATTAAAGATTTGCTACTCACATTCCTGATTTTGTGCCAGTCACATGACGCTCTCTATATAGGAAGTCATAACAATTGACTTAAGTTAATTGATATTTGTGTTTCAGGTTTGTCTCACGTTCAGGGTAGATACTTTGTAAATAATTTTATGTGCATAATTAACCATAATTTCATTTAATTAATACTTTTTAAGGATGTAAAATGTTATTGTTCTAATCTGTTTTGTCCTCAGGTTTGTAACTTACTTGGTGTTACAAACTCAAATACCTCTGAAATAAAAGCTATTCAGGTGTCTACTGTGGATGCTTTCCAAGGTGCAGAAAAGGAAATAATTATATTATCTTGTGTAAGGACAAAGCAAGTTGGCTTCATAGATTCAGAAAAAAGAGTGAATGTGGCACTGACAAGAGGAAAGAGGCATTTATTGATAGTGGGAAATCTGAACTGTTTAAGAAAGAACAAATTATGGGAAAGTGTCATTCAGCACTGTTCAGGTAAGGTAGAATATTTTAATGTATACATTTATAGAGGTCCCAAACACATTTCTGGGTGGAGGGGGGGTCACCTTCTCACTCTTTTTTTGCTTTTAACTATATGCAAGTCTCCCCCACCATCAACCCCAATATCTGCAGGTGATACTTACCAAGATCTTCCACGAATGCCTGAAACTGCAGAAAGCAACAAGGCCTGATTTTAGTTTACATTCCTGAGTCATACTAACAAGACTGGTAGTGGAAAAGCCCCTGCATTTATGAAATAGTTTGGGCAGAAACAGCATTCTATTGCTGTTCCTTCTCAACATACAGTGGAACCCCGCTTTACAGATGGCTTGCTTAAAGGAAAACTCGCCACACAGAAAGAAATCCATAGGAAATGACAACCCACTTCATGGAGTTTTTTCAGATCTTTTCCCCAATGCATGCCTATGGGAAACCACACTTCATTTTACGGATTTTTCAATTCCTTCCTATGGGAAACCACACAATGCATTCCTATGGGCACTTTGCTTTGAGGGAAAATCGCTATAAGGAAAACCCAATGGAATGGATTAATTCCGTAAAGTGGGTTTTTACTGTACATTGTAAATAGTGGCCTCTAGTTACCAACCCTGGTAATGTACTCCTAGAAATATGTATATAGTAACCACACTTAGTACAGCAATTCCCCCCACCCTACTTTTTTGGATTCTTATCTTAGGCAAGATAAGTAAGCCAAGAACAATGCTTAGGAAAGTACTGGCCCTTGTAAATCACTTGGTATCCTTGTCATGCTTTCATTCCTAAACAATTACCCCATTTATTTTTACCTAGCCTGCCCAACTTAGAGAAATCCTAAATGTTAGGAAAGATGAACCTTGCATACAAACATAGGCTCCCAGTTAATCACCACAACAAAATAATTGGAGCTGAATGAATGTAACATTCTTAGATTTATAGCTCTAAGGCTCTGAATTAGATTGTTATTGCAATATGTTTATCATATTGCAAGGTTAAGAATCATTTCTTCAATCTATCACATCTAATTTGATTTGAATTCTTGCATTTAGCAGGGAGTTGGATTTGATGGCTTCATAGGCTCCTTCTAACTCAATTATTCTATGATTCTATGTCTTTTTTCTTCGTTGGATTTGCAATCACCATGTTTATACCTGTAGGTTTTTCTCCACAAAGCAAATATTGGGAAAATGCCAGTTAATAAAAACCAACAGTCATGTGGTCTTTACACAATTTAAATCCAAGATCAAGGTGATACTATTATTAGACTACTTAAAAAAATCAAATACTGTGTGAACTTTCATGATACAAGACCACTTCTTCAGACATGCACCAGTGTCTTGTGGCTAGTGCAGGATAATTATAAATGAGAGTCCCAAATGTCCATAACTGGCCCTGTTTCTTACAGGTGAGTTGGGAAGGGGAGGGCACAGGCTGCATTGCAGGTGTGATTTTCAAACTATACTTCACGTAGCTGTTAGTTGGTTATATGAAATACCCCTTCATTTCCAACCAGATGTTAGCAGGCAGGCATACTGGACAGCTATTCAGGAAAGAAGTCTTTATTCATTGTGTAGACCAACTGCTAACTTTCTTTTGATCTAGCCCAGTAGTTCCCAATATAGGGCCCACGCCCCACAGGGGAACTTTAATTCCCAGATGCCAAAGTTAGTACATTGGCTGGTCAGTGCTTTGGGGAATTTGGGAAACACTGAATTCTAGCCTGCTGCATTTTGAGAAATAATATTATGATTGAAGTTTTAATGTATATTTTTACTGTTCTGCTACTTCTAGAAAGAAAAAATGGATTGCAACATGTTGGCTTGTGTGAGCAGCAACTGAATGATATTATCAAATCGTGTTTGCAAAGGAAGGAGGAGGGAGAAAAAGACAAAATGAGAGATTCCCAGAAGAAAAATGTATAAAAATGTGCTTTATCTGGAGAGTACATATGTAAAATACCTTGAGATTCATCAGAATACAGTTGTGTTTTAAAATCTCACCAGTATTCCAGTAAACATTTATTAAAAGATTAGTAAAATGTTTACATCTTGATAATCCAGACAACATCACTAGCACTGGAGCCTTCCCTCTCAATTTGTTTATTTATTATTTTAATATAGTTGGAGCAAAATAAAGATAAATTTTCAAAATCACTTTTGACTGCGAAATCCTTAGATATATGTATATTGTGAGCTGTACCTGATGAAATAGTTATGTTTTATGTAGCAGTGTCTTGTTGATTAATTAAAAAGAATAAAAAGTGCTAATTTTAAAAATGTCTGCCACCTCAGCAAATTGGATCATTTAAGTATTTTATATACATTACTGATTATTAGAGAATATTCTGCAAAACCATACCTAACTTCGCCACACGCTGTAATTGTAACTACTAAAACTTTAGACATCTATTGTTTATAGCTGTCTGAGATAACTGATCTATGTCAGTACTCAAGAACAGTTTTGACAGTGCATACTTTCAGTTGTGGAATTTCTAGCTTTACCGTACCTATGCTTTGCATGGGGATCTTAATTTTGCAAGCTTTGCAACCCTGAACATTTCCCCTTAGATTTATGAACATTTCTCTCTCAAGGTCTCAGGGAAACAGCATAATATGTAATAGGAAAGGAGGCACAATTTCTTGCTTCAGATTCTGTTTTAGTCTTTAGATTCTTTTGATATGATAAATATAACATGATATGCTTGCCTACAGTTTCAGTCTATAAACATAATAGTCATCATAAATCTCTAAAACTACCCATATTGTTATGGCATAAATCTATTATGAGCTAGGGTCTTATTCATCAAATGCATCTTTGCAAACAATATATGCCAGGAGTGTTGAGGGTTGTTTTTTTAAAAAATGTATACCTGTTTAGAATTAGGATTTAATTAAATTAAAGGTTTTCAAAGGTTATTTTGTCAGGCCATGGTTGGATTTGCTTTTTTCCATTTCTCTCTCACACAAGGCAAATGAAAAACTAGACTGCTGAAGGATTTTAAAATCAGCATACATTACTATTCAAATGATGGATAGGCATACAAATCTCTTATAGTTTTGAAATATTCTTTTTCCATATCAGAAAACAAAAACAAAACAAAGATATAAAAATTTTAAAAAAAGTTGCAGGTAGAGTGTAAGGACACTACCGTCCGTCAAGGATTTAGTGCGTGAATTCAATGTGTTGAATTATGCTCATTAGTTAATTTATTTCTTTTATTTCATTCATTAGTTAAGGGTGATGTTTCAAATGGGGAAAAATAAAGACATTATGCTCATAAAATTAAAGTTTCATAAAATGTTCATTAAATCTAAGGTTTTCTGAGATAAGGTAAAGGTCACCCTTGATCAAAAGCCAGGCATATCTGACTCTAGTTTTCAGTGCTCATCTCTGTTTATTGCCAAAGAGCCAGCACTGTCTGTGTCTGCAGACATTTCTGTGGACATGTGGAAGGCATGGAACACTGTTTACCTTCCCACCAAAGTAGTCCCTATTTATCTTCTTGCAATTTCTTGCTTTTGAACTGCTTCGTTGTGTTAACCCAAAACCATAAATCCCAATTTCATTTGTGTTTATTTTATATATATATATATATATATATATATATATATATATTTCAATAAATATGCATTTAACCTTTATTTTCCATTCTCCCCGACTCTACCCACTATGCACATGTGTCCATAAGTAGCCCACTGTACACACAATAAATCACAGGTAAATAATTGCAAAGGATCTATTTTTAATAAATATTTCAATAGTCAAACCTCAAAGAAAAAGTTTTTCCTTCATGATTCCTTGAAAGCAGTTTTTCAATAAGAGGGAAAGCCAAAAGGGAAAGTGGTTATGACTTCAAAGGAGAAACTTGCTTCAGTGTATCCATTCTCACACCAATTCTGGTATGGAGAGATTTTTTTTGGGAGGGGGGAGGAAAAGGTTAGAAAGAATTTTTTTTTGTTTTTGTTTTAAACCTTCATAGAAAATATTTCTGAAGTCATATCCAAATTGTATAAGTGTCAAAAGAAAGGTTATTCTGTCCTCTTTCAAGCACACTGGATCACTTCAGTTGGTTAATCAGTTTTTTTGCTGGATCACCACCAAACACACACACTCCAGCGGAAATGTCATTTTTTCAAGTCACATTTTTCCTCAATATCTTTTTTGTGGATTCTTGCTTTGGCATCATTTTTATCCACATGTTGTATGCGAACTGTATCCATCTCAGGAAGTTGTCATATTCAATTTGTAAATTGGTTTTCCCTCCTTTTATTGGGTTTTTGTGACCTCATTTGAGTGTTTTTTGGATAACGCTTCAGAGATTATTTTTCTGAAGTCCAATTCCAAATCTGAAAGTGTCCCCACAAAGGTTAATCTTTCCTCTTTCAAACGCAATTTGGATCATCTGAATTGGTTGGGTAGTTTTTTTTTGCTGGCCTCCAACAACTGACTTCCCCTAGCAAAACTCACTTTTCCAATGCTACTTCCAAAAGCGATGACGTCATCACTTTCCATTTTCGGCTTTTGTGTTCTACCAGTTCTTAAAGTCGCAGAGATGATCTTTCAAATGACATAACCCTTATTTTTGTGGGTGCCTTAGTTTTGGTGTTGCAGCTTGGCAAAAGTACATGATTTTCGTTATACTGCAAGAGCTGTCAGACCAGCCAACCAAAACGTAAAATGTTCATAGAATTCATGTCAAAAATGTTTTTGTTTTTATTTCTTTGTTTTGTTTTTGTTTTCTGATATGCCTGAACCACAGACTACTATGTCAAAATATTCTTTTTCCAATAATGCCTCCTTTACTTTTGATTTATTGTTTCAAAATGAGCAGCACAGAAAGCTATTACAGTATCTAGATTGCAACCAAGTATGATAGTTTGGGCTGACTAATTGTAATTGTACAAATTTCCACTTAAACTAGGGGTGAAAAACATGGTTCTCCAAATAATGTTGGACTAGACCTCCATTGTTCTGGACAGTTATAATGGGATTTGTAGGAAATACTGGGACTTCACTTTTTAATGTACGGAATCTTGAACTCTGATTTGGGGCTTTAAAAAATAATAATCTAGTTAAAATAAAAATTGTCCAATAGGTGGTGCCAGTGTACTCTCCGCTCCTACCATTCCAGTGGAAACAGATCTAGTAAAGGCATCCTAACTTTCTTTAAGTGAAGAAAGAAAATTTCCAGAATCTCACAATTATTCAGATGTGATGCAAGTTTCTTGCCAGCAGACTTTGAAGCTGTAACAAAGAAAACAAAACTTTATACCATGCTAAAGTTTTCAGGCAATTTGCATTTCTAGCATAAAGGCAAGCTTCACTATCATATTTTGGTCATTTTTAAAGGATTTGTTTTAGTTCAAGCTGTTGCTTAAAGCTGTTAATAAGCAAAGTGTAGAAGAAGAAGAAATAGTCATGGTATGAATAGCATCTTTTAAATTACTGGTGACACCCCTGTTCCAGCTCCCTAAAATCGCAATCAACAATCCATTAGAACTCAACAGGAGCAAAACTAAATCCTCATTTAAGTGTATTTATCCGATCTCCTTTCTCTCTTTCAAATGCTAAATCCATTTCAGCATATGCCCCTTCTGTCTTTCGCCTTTCTCTAAAGGCTGGCAGCCTATACTTGTAAATATGAAAGATGCTAATCATATGACATATCACGTCTCAGTCGGAGCTCAGAATAAAGCCTTGAGATTTGGGATCATTGCCTCCAGACAACAGCTTCATCAGCCGGAAAGTTGGGTTTTTTTCTCTCCTTTCCTTCAACACTCAATCCCTTCTTTGTTTGAAGGAAAATACAGCCAGCTCAAGCTACCCTGGCCATATGGTTCACTCTGTATTTTCTTAGTTGAATTCTGAATTGTTTCTATGACTTGCAAAAGGATTTTTCCCTATTTGCAAGTATATATAAAGATGTAAAAGGACTATTTGTGCCAGGACAGCTTTGCTAAACATTCTACGTGATTGTGTTAATTTAAGTGCTTTGCAGTACTAGTTGCTCCTGCTGAGTGCCATTTGGGCATAAATCCTGTTAATATTTCTACCATTTTTCAGGGGCATTTAAATCAGTTATATATTCTGATGTTCAGAAATTACTGTGATAAGAACCTGTCACTTTTCTCTCCCATTCTACTCTTTCTAAATGTGTGTTTCTCCTTTCTCTTGCTCCCTTCTTCCTTCCCCAAAGGCCCTTTCAACAAATCATTAAATTCTACAGAGGTGGTCAACCCAGGCCTGCTTTTCATGCATGGGGAGGGGGGAGTCCTTGAAGTTTAGAAGATGCCCAAGGAAAACTTGAATGACATCAAAAGAATGGGTTTCCATAGCTGTTGAAGCACGAGAGCCGTGTAAGCTGCACAAAAGCGGGTCGGGGCAGCGGGACTGTCCTGCTGCTCTATCCTTGCACAATTGGGTCACTGAAATAGGGAATTAATTACCATTGGAGAGTGGGCGACCCATTCACCACTGCCTGAGTTTTATTAAACGCCAATATAAATAACAAAACAACTCTTGTGGCTGCACTATCCCTACACGCCAAAGGAAGGATTAGTTTGAGGATTAACATCTTAAAGTCTATGAGACTTTCTGACTCAAGGCTCGGAGCTGGTAATCGTATTTGTCTCCTGGTTCAGCGATTAGTGCTCTCTCACTCCCACCTTCGCTTGCCGGCCCAATGTCCCTTTTTGCAGGCATGGGCTTCTGCTTCTCACAATCGGCTGTTCTTTTGGCCACGTCTTTAGAAGAAGGAGGAGAGGGGGGGAAACCTGCATCTTGGTCATGGAATACTTTAGTTTCTGGGAAAGCAAGAAGGAAGGCTTATAGGATGGGAGGGGAAAAGCAGAAAGGGCTGGAGTTTGAAATCACTGTGTGGATGCCTGCACCTGCCATGCAAATTAGGGAACAAAACAAGCTAGAGGACCACAATATAGGGTGGGGGTGGGGACCGTTACAAGCGAGAGATGCCTCCAGGCTGCATGGGTGTCGGCATCTCCTGGTGAGACCCAAAAAGGGCACCCATCTGTCAAGCTGTTTCTCTGCTTCCATGTCTAGGCCAGACGCGAAACTGCCAAAATGAAGCCACCCTTTGGCGATGTCATTCTGTAGTTTCTTTTGCCTGACCTAGTGTGAGAAAGATTAGCTGACAACACAAGGTGGCCGTTTCCCGGGGTACACCTAATTGTGGTTCAAAAATACAATCTTCTTTGTATCCCGTTTCTCTGCTAGGAAATGTAAAGCAAAATTGTTGTGCCCTCTGGAGCTCATCAGAAGGTGTTACTTTTAGAGGGCTAATCTTGAGTAAAACAACACTGGCTATAAAATGTCATTATTAACCTGGGTTTGGTACAGTGTTTACTGAAAAATCAAAGCATTCAATAGGGTGCAAAATTGCTGTGCATGTATAGATGGTTCCTTGTGTTATTTGCCTAGTTACAAAGAGAAATGTGGATTTGAGATGTGTGTCCAGGCTGAAGTGAGCTTTTTTGTTTGTCTGTTCCACATGCAGTAGGATGCAATAAAATTTCCTGGATGTCCAAAGAGGATAGGGGTAGAAAAAGAATTTAATTTCTTTAAAAACTGCAGACTGACAGGTCGTGTTTTTATTTTTTATTTTTGGTTTTTTTGGTTTTATTTTTTGCAGACATGCTCACTTTCATACTTAAAACAGGAATACAACTTCCAAAACCAACATAGCTGGCTGGGATTCTGCACGTGACAGCCCAATATGTCTAGAAGACATGAGGTTCAGAGAGGCTGGTGTAGACGTTTGCTGGGCTATCTAGGATTATAAAACAGGAAGATATGATGAATGTCAGAAGGGGAAATACTTTGCTGGGCCCGGTCCAAAATAGGCATCAGCAGTCCTTGTTAGGAGGAGTTGTGGTCTGAAAAAATAAATATTTTCCAAAGGAAAACTTGATTTCAATAAGCAACCCCAATACCTGTACCTGTGTTTGTTGAGAGGTTGTCATCCTCTCCTGTGGCAGAACATAGCATCTATTATTTTTCTCCATCGAAGACCTGCAAAAGAGATTAAGCCTATCAAGAAGTGGGCTCTTCAAGGCCACCCAGTAAGCTTCATGGCTGAGCAAACATTTAAGCCTGGGTTCCTCCCATCATGCCTAACACTCTCATTTTCTTTGCTGAATAGCTGCAGGGGAAAATTTTTTGTTGTTCAGTCGCACAGTCGATTCCGACCCTCCGCGACCCCATAGACCACTGTCCGCCAGGCACTCCTGTCCTCCACCATCCCCCTCAACTCGCCTAGCTCTGTGCCCATTGCCTCCACAATACCATCTAGCCATCTCATCTTGAGCCGTCCCCTTCTTCTTTTGCCTGCGACCCTTCCAAGCATCAAGGCTTTCTCAAGTGAATCCTCTCTTCTCATTTGATGTCCAAAGTACTTTAGCTTCATCTTTATTATTTGACCTTCTAAGGAGCAGTCAGGGTAGATTTCTTCTAAGATTGACCTATTTGTTCTCGCTATCCAGGGGATTCTCAAAACTCTCATCCAACACTACATCTCAAAGGCGTCTATTCTTCTGCACTCAGGTTTCCTAATGGTCCAGCTCTCACTCCCATACATTACCACAGGGAATACCATTGCTTTGACTATGCGAATTTTTGTTTGCAATGTGATGTCTCTACTTTTCACTATGCTCCCCAGGTTTCTCATTGCTTGCCTCCCAAGAATCAGTCGCCTTTTTATTTCATGGCTGCAATCACCATCTGCAGTGAGCTTTGATCCTAGGAAAGTAAAATCTGTCACTTCTCCTACTTCTTCCCCATCTATTTTCCAGGGACTGATAGGGTCTGTTGCCATTATCTTGGTTTTCTTGATATTGAGTCTCAAGCCAGCTTTTTCACTTTCTTCTTTCAACCTAATCAGGAGCTTCTTTAGGTCCTCCTCACTTTCTGCCATTAGGGTGGTATCATCTGCATATCTCAAATTGTTGATGTTTCTTCCAGCAATTTTGATCCCAAATTGTGATTCCTCCATCCCTGCATTGCACATTATGTGTTCTGTGTATAAGTTGAATAAGCAGGGTGACAAAATGCAGCTTTGTCTTACTCCTTTTCCTATTCCAAACCACTCCGTCATTCCATTTTATGTCCTAACTGTTGCCTCTTGATTCATGTACAGATTTTTCATGAGGCCTATAAGGTGTTCCGGTATTCCCATTTCTTTAATTACTTGCCACATTTTGTTGTGGTCTACACAGTCAAAAGCCTTAGTGTAATCAATGAAACAGAAGTAGACTTGTTTCTGATATTCCTTTGTTTTTTCCATGATCCATCTTATGTTGGCGATGTGGTCTCTAGTCCCCCTGCCTCTTCTGAACCCCGCCTGCACTTCTGGTAATTCTCTCTCCACATACTGTTGCAGTCTATCCTGTATTATCTTGAGCATCACCTTACTTCATACTTTAATTTACCTTATCTCCATTTGGAACCTGGGGAAGAATTTTCCTGAGATCCAATTGATGAGCAATCCTGGGCTAATTCAGGTGTTTGACATTGAGTAGCATCACATCCCACAATCTTTCCAGAGTTATAGGAAACCTCTTATCCCAAAGAGATGATCTGATAATGCTGGTACTGACAATGGTGGCTAAGTAGAAGAGGAATATTAGTGATGCCTATCCTGTATGTCAATTTGAGTGTATAACATCCCTTGTTCATCCTTCCATTTCATGGCAAGACAAGGTACACCTTCCACACTTCTATACAATACTCCTATAATCAATATCTTGAACGGACGTAAGTATTCCCACAGACAATAAATTAGTCCTGTCACGGCCTAGCAATAGTGTGACACTTTGATCACCCCATATATAAATGCCCAACATTCCCTTTACAGGCAAATACACCTTTACTGTGGTTACATAAAATAG
Source organism: Furcifer pardalis (assembly GCA_030440675.1). Taxonomy (NCBI): domain Eukaryota; kingdom Metazoa; phylum Chordata; class Lepidosauria; order Squamata; family Chamaeleonidae; genus Furcifer; species Furcifer pardalis. The sequence goes on from CP126892.1 coordinate 77,069,590, forward strand.
CTAACATTGTACATACAGAAGAACTACACCACAACTTGTTTCCAGAATGAAAAAAGAAAAGGATTGTGGGGATTTTGGCAACCAAAACAAGGGAGTACAGTATTGGGGAAATTTAAAGATTAACAAAAGGATTATGGCATACGCTTTTGTGGGCACTGTCTGCTTCATGTTGTCATGTGACATCAAGTTATCTCCAACTTATGAATGAGAGATCTTCAAAATTCTGTGTCCTCAACAACCCTGGTCAGTATTTGTAAACTCAAGCCTGTGGCTTCTCTAACTAAATTAATCCATCACATGTTTGGCCTTCTTTTTTTTCCTGTTATCTTCCACATTTCCCAGCATTTTTCTCATGATGTGTCCAAAGTTGGACACCCTCAGTTTCATCATTTTTGCCTTCAGAGACAGTTCATGCTTGAATTGCTCTAGGACCTACTTCATCTTTCTGGGGGTCAAGGATTTCTTAAAATCTCTCTTCCAGTACCATATCTCAAATGAAATAATTTCCCCCATTTTCTTTTACATCCATAGACTGTATCATGGTCTTGGTCTCCAATTATACATCCTTACAGTTCATTATCTTTTCTAGTTACAGTACTTCATTACTCTCCTTTCAGGTTTCAGTCTTCTTCTGGTTTCTTGGCTGGAGTCCTCGTTGCCAGCCCATTGTTTTGTTTCCAAGATTGCTTGACATATCCTTATTAGGATCTTTGGCAGATCCTTTGGCAGATCTGTGGTTTGAAATAGTTACACTGGTATTTCATTTATTACTGGTGATTTAATTCTTCATAGTACTTTTAGAGGATTTTCCCCTTTGCTTTCTAGAACATCAGGTTCTTCATAACAGGAGGTTTTTTTCTTCCAAGGAGCCTTTCATCCCTTTCTCTTTTTTGTACAGGTCTTCAGTATACTGTTTCTACCTTCTCTTTATTTCTTCCTAGTCAGATAACATGCTTCCCTGTTGGTTGTTCAGCACTCCTAGTCAAGGCTTAATTTCCCCTTTGATTTCTTGTTTATCCCTTTTTGTTGTTCTCTGTTTCCTTGCACAGTTTACTGTAATAGTTTTTCTTGTTTCTATGTGACAGTCTCTAAAAAGCTTGGCGTGGGGTTACAACCATATTTCTGTCACCTTTTGCTTCTTGCCTTTCCTTTACAATTTTAAGTGTTTCTTCCATCAGTCATCTAGGTATTTGTTTTCTTTTTAGTACAGGGATTACTTTTTTGCATTATTTCCTAATAACATCTCTGATTTCAACCTACAGTTATTGTTTTGGGCCAACTGAATTAAATAATGTAAATCTGTTGCTTGTGTGAGCTTTAAATTAATTAGGAATGTTGTTTAAATTATATTTTGGCACTACAATTTTTTAGAGTTCTTTTTCAGCTTTATTTTAATGTTATACTCAAAGTGCTATACTTGAATGTCTACTTCATACATCTGACTAAATTAATCATACAGTAAAACCCCATATAATGACTTTAATTCATTCCGTGAGGCTAGTCATTGTACGATTTAATTGCTATATGATGCATACATCGTATAGTGATTATCTCTATGGGATGCATCATACAATGATTATCTCTATGGGGAAAACCGTACAACGACAAAAAAAATTGTTGTATGATTTCCCCCATAGAGATGCATTCCATCGTATAATGATTTTAGTTGTTATACAGGGCTCAATGCTTTTTCAAATCCTTGTCATTGTACGATTTAATCGCTGTAAGAGGCTTTCGTTATACAGGCTTCTACTGTATTTCGGAAAATACTCACCATTTCCAGTATTAGTGGTCTCAAGTAATGTTTTAAGATTCAATCTTATCATTAAACTTAGATGATAGAAACTGAGAAGCAGCACCAAGATGTTGCATACAGAGGTCTGTGGGCCACATGATTTGCCTGTCACCTCTGCAAATGTTTTAGTCCTTTGTGGTGGCTTAGTGATTAAGACGCTGAACATGACAACTGGAAGGTTGGCAGGTCAGCAGTTTGAAACCCAGGTACTGCATGATGGAGTGAGCTCCTGTCTGTATCCCAGCTCCTGCTAACCCAGCAGTTCGAAAGCAAGTAGATAAATAGGTATCACTTCAGTAGGAAGGTAAACAATGTTCTGTGCACTCTGGTGTCTAGTCATGCCTGCCACATGTCCACAGAAACATCTGCAGATGCAGACAGTGCTGGCTCTTTGGCTATAAACAGAGATGAGCACTGAACCCTAGAGTCAGATATGACTAGCTTTCAAGCAAGGGTGATCTTTACTTTTTACTAGAAGCATCAAAATGTCTTTAGCCAACCTAAAACAAAAAACTAATGCAATTCTGGCCTGCATCAACAGTAGTTTAGAATCCAGATCAAACAAAGTAGTACCTACTCTCTGGTCTGCTTTGGTCAAACCTCAGTCCTGCCCACCACAGTTTAAGAAGGGGTGTGATAATCTAGAACAGGGGTCCACAAACTACAGCCTGTGGGCCAAATCTGGCCCACACCACCTAATAATTCAGCCCATGCCACCCTCACTGCTCCCAGAAGTGGAAGTTAAATGCACCCACGCATGTGCAAAACGCTGCCATAAATGCACCCACAGCTGTCATAAATGTGTTTACAACAGCCACGGGTACATCTGCAGCAGTGTTTTGTGCATGCGAGGTTTGACTGTACAAGGAAAGTGATTCCAACTAAACATTTGGAAAAACTACATCATAGTAAACCATGCTTGATAGTGGAATGGACTGGCTTATATAATGGTAGATGCTCCTTTGTTGGAGTTTGTATGTTTATTTACAAAGGTCAGATCTTTCCTTTAAATCAAGTCTTGGCAGATTTTGAGTTAAGTGACTGTTGGATGCCCTTCCAGCAGTACAGTACTGTATTATAATGTGATTGGCCTGTTTTGAAATGCAAGCACTGACTAAATCTTACCGCTCAAGAAACACCATCTCTTTACATGTCAGGACAAAGGAGGGGTCACGAGAATTTAGAGGTGAAGACTATTGTAGCCACACAGTTTCGACTATCAGGTTCTGAGGCAGATTCAGGGCTCCATCTGCTGGTCGAACGCCATAAGAACAGTTCTGGTAGTTACAGGATTCGACCCACAGCATACTGCAGCTGCCAGGTATGCTGTGTATGAACACCGTCTAGAACCCGTGGAGAAAGGGCTGTATAAGAACTGGCTCTTCACTTCAGAAGCTGCCTCAGGACTGAAGGTCTCTTGACTTGCTTTGTTCTGCTTGGCTCCCTGTGGAAGTCCTGTTTCCTGCTTCCGGACTCTGTTCCTATTTCTAGTCTTGCTCCCATTCCAGCCTTCTGTTACTGTTCATGTTGATTCCACAGTTGTCTGACTTTTGGCCCATCTGGACTATGTCTTGTCTACTGGATTGTACTTGCCTTGTTCTGCCTCGCCTACACCTGGCTTTGACTTTGACTTGGATAGGATTGCATTCAGACTTGGTCTGGGTCCTGGTGCCTGTGTTGTTAGCTGGCCACCTATATCTCAGTCTCTGACACAGAGTCAGGAGTTAATGATTTTTGATCAGAGATTTTCAACTTGCGGCTCACGGGACGGATGCAGCCTGCGGCACCATTTCATGTGCCCTCTGCCTCCACCACACCAGGAAGTGCCATGTGGTGGAGAATGGGCAAAATGGCTGTCTGGCCCCTGAAGCTGTCTGAGGGAGCATGCCCCCCCCCCCAAAAAGGTTGAGAATTCCTGTTTTAGATTATCTGCTCACCACATCTTTTATATGCAAATATGTATTTCTTCATTTCCAAGCTAGCTGTGCTACATTTTGGATATTCTCCTCATTTTGCAGCCTCCAATATATAGTTCTCCCAAAGATCTTCCCCAATGCAGCAATGAGAAAATTCAGTTCTTTGGACCACAACTTCCAGAACTATATCAGCTCCATAGGCTGGGTGTTGTATTCCAAAAATATATCTAAACTCCACAGGTGGAATATATCTTTTGTAATCAGCTGCAAATGCAGAAAGGAACTCCCCATAAGGCTAGGGTTTTGTTTTAATGGGGAAGGGAAGGGAAACATGGAGGTCCAAACACATGGCAAGGTGTTTCAAGTCATGGAGGTCAAGTCGGAAAGTCCCATGTTGCAAGAGTGACTTGGTGGGCCAAACAAAACGACTCTTCTCCTCTCTTAGAACATGACAGCTAGAGAGGCTAAGAAGAAAGCAATGCTGGTCTAGCTCCCCCGCCCCCCTTATGCCTCCAGTGGTTGCCTTCTGCTAGAAGCACTGGATATTCTACTCTTCTAATAGCAATAGCAATTATACTTATATACCGCCCTATAGCGTTTGGTGCATTCTCTGGGGGGTTCACAAGTTAATTAGCATTTTTCTTCCAATATGCTAAGTACTCATTATAGTGACTTCAGAAGGATGGAAGGCTGAGTTAACCTTGTGTCCCATCAGGATTGAACTCACAACATTTTGGCTCAAGTACAGTGGTTAAATCACTGCACCACCAGGGGCTTCGGTGGCTCAGTGGTTAAGTAGTTCGCCTTGATAGCTGGAAGACAGGCAAGTCGGCAGTTCGAGACCCAGGTAGTGCATGATGGATCGAGCACCCATCTCTGACCCAGCTCTTGGTGACATGAAAGGAGCCTCATTTGGGCATTCCCTGAGCGGAGTTTCTCCTGCAAAAATCCTTTCAACCCAGAATAATTTCTGACACAAAATTATTACTACCAGGGCTCGAATGCCATCAGACTGTGGGTCCATTCCAGGCCTGACCTTTGGTCGCCAGGCAGCCTGATCTTTGAAATCCCTTCAAAAACCTGTGGCAGAATTTTGCAGCAATTCCGTTACAATTTCCAGTTCAAGCTGTCATTTTCCCCAGTGCCACCTCAAACTGGGCCACCAATAGATTAAATCCAGCAGCCTTAAAAAAAAACCCCAAAACCCCTAGCAGGCCTTCTCACTCAAAACCTTTGCCAAATTTTAGGAGCCCCTTTGCAGCATTTGCACTGCTAAACCTCTGCAAAAACTTGGGCAGGTGTTTTGAAGGGAGATTCCAAATTCAGAGGTCCTTAGTTCACAATGTTCCCTTGGTAGACCCCCTCGCTCTCCCCCTCCCCTTCCCAAAAAGAAAACTTTGAGGGTCCCAGAGGTCATCACCCCAGCGATCAGGCTTCCTAAAGCGCACAAAGGCTTCTCCAAAGGTCGCCCTCCCCCTCCCGCCAGACCCTCCTGCCCCGTCTACCCTAAATCACTTGGCCTTCTTTGCTTCTTCGTCCTTCCTTGCGTTGGCCTTTTGTTGTCTCCCTAAAAGGAGGGCGGGGAGGAGGGGCGCTGGTGGGAGTTCAACAGTTTGACCCTTGCAGGACAGTTCCCGGACAGCGCAGAGAGATCGCTGTCCCTCTGGGGTCCCCCCTCCTCCTCCCTCTCCAGCCCCACATTACACGCTCCGCCTCGTTTCGCTGGGCCGCCCTTTGGAGAGACCACACAAGGGCCTCTTGAATTCCGACACAACGAGAGAAAAGGCGGCCGCCAAGCTCCAGCCGGGTCTATTTGTCTTGCCGTCGCGTTTGGCTTCCAACCCGAGGAAGAGGGGAAAGGACTCAAATAAGACATCCCTTCTCCTCCTCCGCCTCCTACCGGGACAAAACGGTGTGCAAATAAGAGGCGGCGCTTTGGGAGCTTTGGCAAGGGAGCCAAAAATAAAATATAATGTCATTTTTCTGGCAGTATCAGATCTTCGGAACCTTCTGGGATGGAAAGATTAGGCCCATTCTTCCACTCTTGCCATGTGAGGTGTCTCTCCCCTAACCTGTCTTCCCTGTCCACCTTTTTTGGAGGAACCTGTAGCTTGCTTGGCTGGGGAGGATGAGTGTTCTAGTAGTCCGACACATCTGGAAGGGACCAAAATGGGAAAAGGCGTCACAGAACATCCTCAAGCTGCTATGTATCCCAGTTTAGAAGGAAAGGTGGGGTAATGAATGATGAATGAATGAATGAATAAGATAACACACAACAAGAGACAGAGGTCTAAGGACAAATGACAGAGCCTTTACTCGGCAAGCCTCGTGGGAAGTAAATCCCATTATATTCGGTGAATCTGCCTTAGGATACAGTCCTGGTGTACATCCATCAGTACATTCTTCTTCTGTCATGTCCAGTCCAAATTTTGGACTGCCAAACTGAAGCCACTTTCTTGGCTTTGTCGTTGGACAAGATTAAGTCCTCATCGGTACATGTTTCTGGCAGTAATTGGCAGACCAGTAAATAATCCGGTCCTGTATCTCCTCACATTCACACAGTGTGCTGTTGCTTTCCAACAGCCCCCTCATGATCATGTTGGTCTTGGATCTAGGGACTCCAACTCTCTGGCCTATTCAGGGTTCTCCAAGTGACATAAGGAGAGTTCAAGTTCCTTGGAAAATAGATGGGGAAGAAGTAGAAGTAGTGACAGATTTTACTTTCCTAGGATCAAAGCTCACTGCAGATGGTGATTGCAGCCATGAAATAAAAGGGCAACTGATTCTTGGGAGGCAAGCAATGAGAAACCTGGGGGGCATAGTGAAAAGTAGAGACATCACATTGCAAACAAAAATTCGCATAGTCAAAGCAATGGTATTCCCTGTGGCAATGTATGGTTGTGAGAGCTGGACCATTATGAAAGCTGAGCGCAGAAGAATAGATGCCTTTGAGATGTGGTGTTGGAGGAGAGTTTTGAGAGTCCCCTGGACAGCGAGGAGAACAAATAGGTCAATCTTAGAAGAAATCAACCCAGAATGCTCTTTAGAAGGTCAAATAGTAAAGATGAAGCTAAAGTACTTTGGACATCAAATGAAAAGAGAGGATTCACTTGAGAAAGCCTTGATGCTTGGAAAGGTGGAGGGCAAAAGAAGAAGGGGGTGGCCCAAGATGAGATGGCTAGATGGTATTGTAGACACAATGGGCACAGAGCTGAGCGAATTGAGGAGGAGGATAGAGGACAGAAGTGCCTGGTGGACAGTGGTCCATGGGGTCACAAAGGGTCGGAATCGACTGTGCGACTGAACAACAACAATCCTAGTTTAATGTTATTCCTTATTTAGTTTCATAAACAAACAAATCAGCCGTGTGACCCATATACAAAACAAATGCAGAAGGAGAAGGCAATACCTTTTTTTGATCACTATTTTTTTTTAAAAAAACCCAAGATCATTTCTCCAGGCATGCAAAGGTAGGAAAATCATCAATGAAAATCCAAATGTACGTGGCATGGTGGTGTCTGCCAGGCTCTGTTCTTAAAAATAAATGTGAAGTAGCAGTCCATTTTATACCCCACCCTATTTAACAGACAAAGGAAACCAGATCTTTCCAAATGGCATCATTGAGGCCACAGGCCCCCTTTCTGCCCTGGCCAAACAGGGAGTTGGGGGGGGGGATTTGGTTTACTCACTAGGCATTCCAATTGTAGCTAATTCAATGTCAATCTAAATATTACATAATGGTTAAATTTGTAGTGATGTTGTCCCGATGTTAAAATGTCTTTATTTAGCGAGCTCCTTCCTCCATCTTCTAATTTGATTTTGGAGGAAGTTGGTCACTGGACAAGGAATAACATTAAAGTAAATCCCATGGAATTCTCACAGTCTGTTCACCGTGGAGTGTTTAAAAAGAGACCAAATTGTGGCGTGGCTTGCAGTGGATGTCTCGAGAAATCAAGTTGCGGAGTTACACGTGCTCAAGTTTGAGCTACACGAGCAACAGGACTCACTGAAACACAATCTAAGAATCTAAACCTAATAATTTCTTACAAACAAAAACAAAAGCCACACACGTATGCATAATTTCTACTTGCTTTTCTCAAATGGTTTAATCAGTTTGAAGTGCAAATGAAACAAACTATTGCATTCAAGATCAAGACAACGTGATACATAGTGTTTCCACCAGATAAAATAATATTGTGGTACTTTAAAAATCCTCCTCGGTCTTTGTTTTTTGGGATCCGCGCTGCATTCGGAAAACTTCACACCAGAAAGAAGAGACGCGACCCGGCATGGATGGGGGAAGGCTTCACGGTGCGAATTATAACGCGGAAAGAAAGCACGTTTTAATAAACTTACTTTATACCATTGCTGCTGAAGTCTACCAGTCTGACTGTGTCCCTTATTTTATTTATTAAATACAGAAAAACAAAGAAAGACTAGGTCGCCCTTGCTCGAAAGCCAGTCGTATCTGACTTTAAGGTTCAGTGCTCATCTCCGTTTATAGCCAAAGAGCCAGCGCTGTCTGAGTCTGCAGACAATTTCCGTGGACATGTGGCAGGCATGTCTAGACACCAGAGTGCACGGAACGCACTTTACCTTTCCACCGAAGTGGTCCTTATTTATTTACTTGTAATTTCTTGCTTTCGAACTGTTAGGCTGGCAGAAGCTGGGACAGAAACGGGAGCTCACTCCGTCATGCAGCACTTCCAGTCGTCATGTTCAGCGTCTTATCCACTAAGCCACTGCAATCCCCATAAAAGAAAGACTAAAACACGAAAAATAACAAAAGTAACATTGCATCAGCAAATATGTGTATCCACCACCAATTATCTGAACAAGACTTTCTCTTTATTATTCTTATCCCCTAAGTGTCCCTTATTTTAATCCAGTTTGTTAAAACACCTTTGTCGTTGTTGTTCAGTCACACAGTCGATTCCGACCCTCTGCGACCCCATGGACCACTGTCCGCCAGACACTTCTGTCCTCCACCATTCTCCTCAACTTGCTCAGCTTTGTGCCCATTGTGTCTACAATACCATCTAGCCATCTCATTTTTGGCCGCCCCCTTTTTCTTTTGCGCTCCACCTTTCCCAGCATCAAGGCTTTCTCAAGCTAATCCTCTCTTCTCATTTGATGTCCAAAGTACTTGAGCTTCATCTTCACTATTCGACCTTCTAAGGAGCAGTCAGGGTTAATTTCTTCTAAGATTGACCTATTTGTTTCCCTTGCTGTCCAGGGGACTACTAACGAAAACATCTGGCTGAGATTGAGCACCCACGGTATCCTGACTCAAGCTTCTTGTAACTATCCCCGCCGTTGCGACTCTGTGTCTACAGAAGGCGTGGTTTACTCGTGAGCAAGCGGGCCTCGCTTTTCCTACCTCTTGCCTTCGCTGGCCATGAGCCCTCCATCAAAAGGGCGGATAGGTGAGAAAAAGTTACTTTCCCCGCAAACCACCATTCCCAGAATATCCTGGCTGGGAATTGTCCAAAAGAAAAAAAAGGAACTTCCTATCGTTGAGCCTCTGAGTGAGTCTGAAGTCAACATCGGACTCATCGGGTCGCCAAGGAAAAGTTATGACGGAGTTTGGTCCGGAGAAGGTGGAGCAGGGCGCAAGAGAGTAGCAGGGGCAGACCATTGTTTGGCTTAGACTTCCTTTCTCTCTCCCCCCTCAAGACTTTTTCACCTCCCAGGGGTTTTGACCTGTCTGCGATTAGCCAAACTAGACCACATCCCGCCCTCACAGCCTTAAATCTTTCTTTTGCCTCTTTTTTCCCTTGCGCCCCCCCCCCCAGGTGAGATCGCCTTATCTTGCGCTCTTTCAAGATCGCGACTCTTGCTCATCGCCACCAACAGCGATTGGCTCGTTAGAGAAAAACCACAAGGTCTCGCCTTAGAATAAATATCGTTAAAAATTTTATCCGTTGTCAAGTCCCATAATTCAGGTCAGGAGGCCTGGAAATGTTTTTTTTTTTTTTGGTCAACCAAGCAGTTCGAAAGAAAGAAACTGAAAGTAGATAGATAGGTACCATTTTGGTGGGAAAGGTAATGATGTTCCATCATGCCACATGACCGTGGAAACGTCTGCAGCCGTAAACAGCGCTGGCTCTTGGACTATAAACGGAGATGAGCACCACGCCCTAAAGAAAGGAAGATGTGCTGAATATGAATTCAAATGACCTATTGAAACCTGTCTGCTCTTTTTTAAACACTTTGCACAGTTAGCTGCAACAAAGCTCTGTGTGTTGTGAACTTATCTTGTACTGTGTAACAATATGAAAGTGTCTTTATAGACAAAGTTGCTGGGATGAGACATTCATCCTTCTGTGAACTTTCCTCATCTCTTTATGCATATAAGTACTGTATTACAATTAACAGGTTGAGAGCTTAACAGATTCCTTCCGTTTCACCCCTAGACTCTCCCATCCATAGCTTTATTTCTCTTCCCAGAATTGTCTTATTTGGACTTAGCTTTCTAGTCTGTAGCCCATTTGGAATGTACAGTATTTCAAATAAGCAAATCTTCTCCTCAAAGCCAGGCCTCTTGAGCCCTAGTCATTGTGCCACACTGAGTCTCACTCTATATATGTACACGATGAAATGCTCAAATGAGCAACGTGGTCTTTAGCCACATTACCTCGGCTGGAGGCAGTAATCCGCCTACAGTCCTTGTGAGCCCCCTTGAGCCGAATGAGATTCAACCCTGAGTTGACTTACCTTTGAGTCGCATGGTAACATGGGGAAGAAGTCCTCCCAAAACAATCCAGTGAACATCTACTCAAAAGTAAGACCCTTGAGGTTAAATAGTAATGTTTCAAGCGACACATGTCCTGGAGAACATGGGTCAACAGGATCATTGATGTTGGCAGGGTTTTTTCCCAAGGGTGGTGGCGGTGGTACAGGAAGCTGCTTAGTGCTATTTTGGCCAGTCCCCTCCCCCTTTGTAGTTCAAAATATTAATTGTATTTAGAACTCGGGTGGGGTGTGCCCCTTACTGCCAACCAAGTGCACAATGATTTCCAGCCGGAATAAAGGATTTTGAAGTCCACCTGAGTTTAGCTTAAAACGGCAGCTTCAACCATCCAACCATACATTAGCTTTTGGTCTTGAGCATCTCTGCGGCTGAGTACGTTGTTCCAGCATGGAGCACATTGGCACACTCGAAACAACTTGACATCGCCGTTAATGAAGCCATGTGTATAGTGACAGGATGCCTCAAACTTACACCAGGTGAGAAAATATATCCTCTTGTTGATCTCGCTCCACCTAAGATCAAGATAGAAGTAGCAGCGGGCGACACCGAGAGAACTAAGCAAGAGAATGACCCTTGACATCCTCTGAAGAATGGATATGTGCCTCAAGTCTGTCAGCTCAGACCCAGGAAGAGCTTTATGGCAAGAACAAACTCTCTTCAGGGTTACACAAGAGCAAAACCAAAGTAGAAGAAGGAGGAAGGAATTCACTGGACAAGGAATAACATTAAAGAGGGATATAGCTGAGGAACTTGATCTTCCTTACATCACTTGGAGAACTCTGAATAGGTTGAGGGTTGGAGTGCCTAAATGTAAGACCAATATGCTCAAGTGGGGGCTGCTGGTGGACAACACGCTGAATGAATGTGGAGAGATATAGAATCTGGCTCATTTACTGGTCTGCCGATTACTGCTAGAAACATGCACCAATGAGGACTTAAGTTTGGGCAATCACAAAGGCTTCACTTTTGCAGTCCAAAGTTTGATGTGGAGATGAAAGAAGAAGAAAAAAAGATCAGAAGGCATCTGTCATGTACTTTCCTGGATTCCCATGGATAAATCTTATTTTCCAAGTGTTGGAAACTTGCCAGAATAATAGCATAGCTATACCAAAATGGGATGTTGCTTTGCACCTGATACACTTCTGCAAACATGTTATACAGTATTTGTATCATGGATTCATTAAACATTTATCCTCCCTTTAGCCAAGAAGGGGCACCCAAGGATATTAACTCTAACAAGAGCCATTCAAGAACAGATTCTAACACTATTGGCAGTAACCTTCCATCTCCTTAAAGCAGGGGTGCACAAACTACAGCCCATCAATTCATCTGGCCTGCAAAGCCCTTGTTGCATTTTACTTCTGCTTCCAGGAGTGATGAGGGCTTTGCAGGCTGAATGAATTGGCATTGGGGGTCAGATGTGCCCCCGGACCATAATGACCAGCTCCCTGAACCATGTGACCGGCCCACGGCCCAAAAAGTTTGGGCACCCATGCCTTAAAGTGTACTGAATATAGAGGGTATTTTTTTTAAAAAAAACACCTCTTCTTTAACAAAGATTTATCTGAGTGTATTTATCTGTGGGTGAAAGGCCAGAAAAGATGGAGCCTGCTTAGCCTTTCTTGGCAGATCAGCCCACAGTCTGGGAAATATACCAAATACATTTTGGGAATGGCAGGACCAAGATATTTGCTTCCCCAAACACTTTAAACCAGAGACAGGTTCATATGGAAGAGTAAAATCTTTAAATATGCTTGGTCACAAACAGTACAGGACTTTATGGGTCATAAACAGCATTCTGAATAGTGTCCGGAACCAGACTGGAAGGCGATTAAGCTAAGTAATTTCTTATCCTTGGTCCAATAATTAACCAACCCTGATCAAAAATTTTGTTGCAACATTCTGAACCAGCTGAATATACAGTATCTGAACAAAACTTTATCAGTATCAGGTTAGATGGGAAACGCTGCCAGTCCTTTTATCACTGTGTTTCTACTGCTGCTCCCAGGATAGGATTATTAGCATTTGTTTCCCCTTTCAAATGAAATTTATCTGCATTAGGGGTGGTTACACATCAGTTGGAACGTCAGTTTAATTAGGTTTGGAATATCAGTTTAATTTCGAAACAGCAACCTTTATTATGTTTAAGCCTGGCATAACAGATCTGAATACAGGGAGAAGATGGGAGTACAAAAAGACTACAGTACTGTACTTGGTTGCAGAAAGGCTTGTCCTGAATGGAAAGTCTGATATTTTTTTTTACAGTACTTTGTGGACTACAGTTCCCAGAATCTGCCAGGCAACAGTGCTACCTTTCTAGCCTCTAGTGTAGGGGTGCACAAATGGGCTGGAACTGGCCCCTGACACCAATTCATCCTGCCCATACGGGCATATTTTACTTCCACTTCCAGGAGCAATGAGGCAGGATGAATTGGTGTCAGGGGCCAGATCTGGCCTATGGGCCATAATTTGGGCACCCCTGGTTTAAGCAGAGAAAACAGTAGCCTAAAATTTATTTCATCCTGTTGCAAAACACAGATTACAAGGAGCGCTTCCTCCGGTGGGAGGAACCACGTGACCAGCCCACTGACCCACGGTGGCTGGCCCACGGCCCGAAAAGTTTGGGCACCCCTGCTCTAGTAGAACGCGGTTCCCTTCTCTCTCAGCTCAGACTGGGAAAGTTACCTAATCAGGGAACTACGGTATAATTCTCAAGTGTAACATATGTGCTCGCTAGCATTTTATTTTTGTGTGAGCGTCGTAGCCCCCTCCCCCCAATTCGAGTTGCTTCAAAGACTGCCACATGGGTCATCCCTTCCCCCTTCAGAGCACACCTGCCCCCGCTTCTCAGCCTGCTCAGGCGGCAGGAAGAGACGGTCGGCCCTCGGATCTCCACGAACAGGGGTGCAGAGCAAGGCGTGGCTCGATGCAGGGGCGGCTGCCCCCTCCGGGCCCCGTCCAGGAAAGCGGGTGGGCCGAGACTGTTGGTCGGACCCCCCCCATCCTTCTTCTTCCTCCTCCTCCTCCTCCCCCCCACTTTGCCGCCACCCTCGGGCTTAATGAGCTGCTGAAAGGGAGCAGGTTCCAGCGCGCGTGGCCAGCGGGGCTCGCCGATTGGCCAGCTGCGCCTCGCGACCTTTCATTCATTAATAAATTAGCGGCACGCTCCAGCCGAGCGCAAGGCACCAATCACACCCCGCCGCTGACCGGGCCGCGCCTGGCCCTTGCCAGGGATCAGAGGGAGGCCCCGGTGTGTGTGTGTGCGCGTGTGTAGGGGAGGGGAGGGGAGGGGGCAGGCAGGGGGAGCTTCTCGCAGCTGGGAGAGAGGGGGGGGGAAAGGGCTTTTTTTTTTTTAAGAGCGGGGAGTCTTTTCCCGAGGAAAAAAAAAACAGGGAAGCCATGAGTGATGATAATGAAATGAAAAGAAAGGCTCCGCCGCAGGCGGGACGCGGGACGCGGGCAAAGGGGGTGGGGTGGGGTGGGGTGAAAGCGAGCCTCGGAAGCCCCCGGGGGTCGATTTGATTGTTCCCCGTGAGGTATATAAGGGGTCTTAAGGAGGGTCGTGTGCCAGACGCGCAGCCCCTGACACACCAGCGGCTTCGCTTTAAGCTGGAGGGGGGGCCCCGGGCGCGTGCCAGCTGCCTGCCCCACCGAGCGGCCCCGTCTGACTCGGGCACTCACGCGGGAGGGCGAGCGAAGAAGGGGCGGAGGAGGACATCCCGTCCGGACTCCATCGCCGGACTCCCCCCCCCCCAGCCCAAAGGGGTCTGGACTCTCTTCTGCCTTTGGGACCCTCTCCAGCCACAAGGGAGGGGGAACGACCCCCCCTCCCCGGATTTTGGCTCGAGGGACGGCGCGATCCCGGGCGAAGCAGCCCGCCAGATCCCCTGGCCAAAAGCCGGGGAGGGAAAGGAGCTGCAAAAGCCTCTAAAGAAGAGCCAAGTAAGTCCTCGGGTCCCCCCTCCTGCTATTCGCTTGCATGAAGGGAAACGGGGCTTGGGAGCCTCCGGCTACTTCCGAGGGCCCCCGCGGGCCTTCTAGTCCGGGCGCGCGTGTTGATAGGGGTCTAAAATACTGTGCATTTCAGGGTTGCGTCTTTGCCGTTTGGATCGAGGGCAAGAGTGCCAGGTTCTGGGGATCCGGCCTGGGGGTTCTGATGTCTTCTGCCCTCGGTGATCACGTCTATTTCCGTCTTGTTTCTAGGATGTTCGTGGAGCCCCAGAGCCTGGAGTTGAAGGCGGAGGAAGCGCTGCTCCTGGGCGCCCGCACGTCGCCCGCCTCTTCGGCTTCTTCTGCCGCGGTTTCTTCGTCGTCCTCGTCTTCTTTCGCCTCCTCTTCCCTCGCGCCTTTTGCCTCTGGCTCCGAGGGAGAGGAGGAGGAAGAGGAGGAGGAGGAGGGACCGTCCTCGCCGCTCTCCCCATCGGGGCTGTCGGCGGGCGCAGCGTCGGAGGCCGAGCGCCTCCCTCCCCGGCCTCTGAGGCGTCCCTCCGACGGCAAGCGGCGTCCCGGCCGGGCGCGCCTCCCGCCGGGCCGCTCGGCCAAGACAGCGGAGACGGTGCAGCGGATCAAGAAGGGGCGCCGCCTGAAGGCCAACAACCGCGAGCGCAACCGGATGCACAACCTGAACGCGGCGCTGGATGCCCTGCGCGAAGTGCTGCCCACATTCCCGGAGGACGCCAAGCTCACCAAGATCGAGACGCTGCGCTTCGCCCACAACTACATCTGGGCGCTCAGCGAGACCCTCCGCCTGGCCGACCACTGCGGCGCCGCCGCCGCCGCTGCCGCCGCCGCCTTCTCCGCCGGGGCGGTGCTGGGGGGCAGCGCCGACGGCAGCCCGTCGCCTCTCTCCGCCTCTTCCTCCTCCGCCTCCTGGAGCGGCACCCACAGCCCCGCGCCGTCGGGCGCCTCGTCTTCCGCGTACAGCGGCACCTTCTCGCCTGCCAGCCCCGACGGCAGCTCCGCCTCCGAGCTGGACTACTGGCCGGCGGAGCAGCCTCGCTACGCGCTGCTGTCAGGGGGCTTCTGAGCCGGCAGCCCTTTCGGCCTCAGCGCTCCGCCCCGTCCGTCCGTCCTTCCATCCGTCCGTATCCAAAACGACCCCTGCCTAGCCCAGTAGCCCCCTCCCGGCTAGAGTGGACCGTTCAGCCCCGGGAGGCAAGCTTGGGGGTAAACTCGGCCTGTCCTCGTCGATCGCCTGGAGTGCAGCACCTGCTCTCAGGCGGCTTACAATCCTCGACGGAGTCTTTCCTCAGGGGCGCATGCGCCCTGGCTCATCACCACCTCTATGGACTTTATTCCCTTGGGGTCTCTCTCCACTAGAAACAATGCGCCCCTCCCCATCTGCCCTGTGATCCAGCATCTATGGGCTTCCCACTGCCGGCATTTGGAGGCTGTGGGAATTTCCCCTGTCAAACCAAACTTCCCTGCTCTCTGATGTGCACTTCCCCACATTGGCCAGGCGTGAGGTCTTTTGTCCTTTCGCCCTGCCACGTCTCTCACACAGACGCAGCTTTTCATTGTCCCCTCTGGTCTCCCATGATGTATGGAAAGGGGGTGGGTGGATAAAAGGGAAACAAAAAAGAAATGTTAGGCGAAGTGTGTCCTGGTTGGATGGTTGTGTGCCAAGATCACGTTAAAAGTCACTGCTTTGTCTGAGTTAAATGCAAGCTGAGAAAGTTAGACTCCTCAGACTCTGGAGTGTACAGGGCAAGATGTAGAGGTGAGGTAAAGTGTGTGTGTGTGTGTGATAGGGGGGGCATGCAGTGATGAACCAGGTGAGGAGATGGGCTCATGTATTATTTATTTTGACCTTTTCTGTACAGTGCATGTGCGTGCGCGTGTGCTGTCTCTTCCATCATTTTACCAGTCTTGGAGCATTACCAGCCTCTCACACGTTTCCTTCTATTTATTACAAAGAATAAGATTTTGGTGGGAGGGGGTTTGAGGGGAAGAATATGTATTTTTTTTATATTTCACAGAGTTTATTCTAGTATGCATTTATAATTGCAGAGCAAATGGCTGTTGTTCTGGAAATGAAACAGATCTCAAATAAAGTATATAATGTTTTGTAAGATGTGGTGGTGGTGATCTTTGACCTGATTTCTCTTGTCAGCTCAGCTGGCTTACATATACAGTACCTCTTCCTTCTCCTCCCTATGGGCTACAGTCCAATTGCTTTGAATAAATAGGTTTATTTTATTTTTATTTTTAAAGTCAAATGTAGGGTTATTCCAACTATAGGACTAGCTGTGCTGAGCCATCATTGTAACTCCTTGTTATAGTAATACCTTTCAGGTATTCAGGACTTTCAGGTCTCCTGCTCAACCAAAGATGTTAAAAGCTAGAAGAAAGGGAAAGGTACCTTGATGTTAAATCCAACTGCAGACTTCCAATCAAAATTCAATAGGTATCAGGTTTCACCTTGAATCAAACATCTCGTCAGAAGTGCCAATTCCAGTACCTAGTCAAGGAACCGATCCTATTTTGAAACAAGTAAATGTAACCCAAATGTAACAGCAGAGGGACAACTGCCAGAGTTACAGTATAGTAAAACCTCGCATAAAGAGCACCTCGCTTAGAGACTAACTCACTTAAAGAGCAGAATTTTCTCTGAATGGTTGACTGGCTTAACAAATTAAACCAACCAAAAACTTGCTTAACAACTAAATTGGGGTTTGCAATCCCCCCTGCCAGAAGTCACAATTGGTCATTTCCAATGGTGTTTCACTTAAAGAGCAAACTCGCTTAAAGAGCAATCCGTGGAATGCATTATGCTCTTTAAGCGAGGTACCACTGTAATTCAAAGTTCATTCACCTTTCATGTAAACACATTTACTTGGAAGTAAGTGTCATTGAAGGGATTGCAGTGGCTTAGTGGTAATAATAATAATTTCATGTCAGAAATTATTCCGGGTTGAAAGGATTTTTTGCAGGAAAAACCCCACTCAGGGAATGCCCAAATGAGGCTCTTTTCATATCCCTCAAGAGCTAGGACACAGACAGGCACTCAATCTGTCATGCAGTACCTGGGTTTCTAACTGCTGACTTGCCAGCCTTCCAGCTAACACGGCGAGGTTCTTAACCACTGAGCAACCCCAACCCACTGAACTTGATGCTGAACAAGATACAAGACATTGAACTTGATGACTGGAAGGCTGGCAGGTCAGCAGTTCAAGACTGAGTGGGTTCCTGTTGTCTGTCCTAGCTCCTACCGGTAGCAGTTCAAAAGCAAGACATTGCAAGTGGTTAAATAGGTGCCATACCGGTGGGAAGGTAAACAGCATTCTGTGCATTCTGGTGTCTAGTTATGTCTGCCACATGTCCATGGAAACATCTGCAAATGCAGACAGCGCTGGCTCCCCCTTGCCTAGTTTTGTATATGTGAGCATTAGAGGTCAAATTGCAGCCAGTAATGGATGATATTTGGATTGCCCGAGGAGTAACATTTCCAAATTCTGATTTTGACCCTCTTTCTTTTTTCACAGTTTGCTTCCTGGCTATATAGATAAATGTGATTTCTCTCTCTCTAGTGTAGCCATACAAAGACTGGAATTGGAGTTCTTGATGACAAAGTATCTATCTTAGCTTCTTATCTGAAAGATAAGGCACCTGTAAAAAAGCTTGCTTGGCAGATAAAGGTTCCAGTTTCTCACTTGAAATTTCCTGGCAGAACTAAAGTAATTCCCCCCCATATACTCTTATTCATTGCTCTTGCTATTGTTCTGCTGAACAGGTGCTTACTGATTATTGTTTTTGAGATGGTTACTTACAACAAGTGATGCATTTCTTCTTGCCTATGAGCACATGCCACACACATACCTGTGAGCTCTCTCTCTCACACACACACTTGTCAGGAAGTTAATGCATCCATCATCATCATTCATCATATAAAAAGAAGCTGTGCTATATTCAGACTAAAGCAAGTAACAGCTTGAGACCCTCTAGTTCCATGGGAAACTAAGTGCAAACAAACACTACTAGCTGAGATCCTTTTTGATGAAACTGTGACTCAAGCACAATGAGTTTTATGTTGCTCACATATGGATGTGACCAGGCCTTCTCTGCACTGACTTAAGCATGGTATTCCTAAAAGTGATCTCTACTTATGTAAGAGGGGTATTTATGCACTCAAGAATTCCCATCTTACTATGTTAATAGGATTTTACATTCCTGTCAATGTGCAGCAGGATTCCAGCCTTGGTCTGAATGAAACCATTTGTGAGAGCATCATTCAACAAGCCAGTTATGTTTGTGTTAATGGTGAGTATATTGTGTACACAATAGTACTAATTGAGGATCTCTTAATTGTCAAATATGTGTTAATTCATGTGTCTGTGAAGGGCAAACTTCTCATCAATTGACATGAAAATGAAAACAAGCAAAAGATCTGAATATGAGAGAGTACAAAATAGAGCCATATAGTTGTCTGTGTAAGCCCATGCCCCAATGCCATTTTGTTAAATAATTTGCATTTTATAGTCTTTATTACACTGGTAGGATCACCTAGTTGTGCTGGACCATAAATGGCTATCATAGGAGGGTATTATGGGAGCTGTCTTTCAGTCTGTTGGCAACCAACCAACCAACCAACCAACCAAGTATATTTTTCTCTCCTTTTTTGTATCAGTGGCCCTTCTGACCTCTCTGTTTATGCTTGGCTGGACTGCTTCCTCCCCTATCACCAACTCTCTGGACCGTCTCTTTGCACTTTCGCTACCATCACTATCTTCTTCCTCCTCCCAACACCCAACCCCTTCTCTCACACATTGATTGAGCTACAGGGCTCTCTCTCTCTCTCTCTTTAACTTTAGAATCTCAGCACTTGGCAGTCGTCAGTGAGGAACCAAACTTTACAAACTGTAACTGTTATTTGAGATATACAAATAGGGGCATTATAGATACTTCTTGAGCATGCAAAGTTCAGCAAAAGAGGGGTGGGAACTGTGTGTTAGAGGGAGGAAGGGAGGGAGGGGGAGAGTGCAGAAAGGCAGAGTGAAAGTGAGGGAGATATGTGTGAAAAGAGAATTAGTGAAATTAGGTTAGCTCAGTAAAACCCCCTACCTTTTCAGCCTTGGGCTATAAGTGATCAGATCTATTGTTTCTCACTCCTAGCAGGGAGTTTATTGTGTGATAAATAATTCTCTCTCACCCTATCCTTTTAAAAGTACATATTTGCATAATCACTGCTTTGATGCTGGCAGCAATCTGAGGCTGAGACTCCAAAATCTTGCCATTGGCCAGAAGGGACAAAACGGAGCCAATCTTTCACTGTGATGCTGTGTGTCAGGACCAGATTTACACTCTGGGGTGAAAAAGGAGAGACACACAGAGAAAAGGAGAGACACACAGAGAAAAGACTATCCCTTTTAATGATTAAACTCTGGGAATGCTAAAAGGAGGTGATAGGGAGGGCTTCTCTCTCTCTCTCTTTTTGTGGAGAGCTAGGCTGATAAAGATTGGGTTCCCTAGTTCAACTTTCAAATAAACTTTAAAAATAATTTACAAAGAGTATACAGTATATGTATCCTGCAAGACACCAAAAAAGTTGATTAAATTATTCATTATTATTCATTATTCATTAAACCAGTGCTGGCCTACCTATGGCCTGCTGGCTTTCCCTGGCCCATGGCTCCATTTCATGAGTCCCATGCTGCTGCTGCACCTGCAGCAGAATCAGATGCAGATGCATCTACGACAGCCATAAAATGCACCCGTGCCTGTGCAAATGCATTTACTACAGCGGCTGATGTGTTTTACGGCACCGTTTATTTATTTATTTACATGATTGGCCCGCTTAGCTGTCTGGGGGCATAGTCAGGCCCACAGCATAAAAAGGTTGGGAGCCCTTGAATTAAAGGTTTGTAGTGCAACCTAGTATATAATTAAGCACTTCTAAACCCTGTAAAATCAATGGAATTTTAACTACTATAAATCTTGTATATGATCCTACTTCTGATAAAACTATAATATTATACTGTGTTGTATGATATAATGAACAACTTAGTCTTTACAAGTTCCCACAAGCCATTTGCTTCTTTATGTTCTGGGATATAGTAAAGGTAAAGGCCACCCTTGCTTGAAAGCCAGTCGTATCTGACTCTACTGTTCGGTGTTCATCTCCATTAACAGCCAAAGAGCCAGTGCAGTCTGTATCTGCAGGTGTTTCCACAGTCATGTGGCAGGCATGACTAGATACCGTAGCACATAGAATGTTGTTACCATTCCTGCCAAAGCAGTACCTATTGATCTACTTTGCAGTTTCTTGTTTTCGAACTGCTAGGTTGGCAGAAGCTGGGACAGATGATGGGACTCACTCTATCATGCAGCACTTGGGTCTTGAACCACTGTCCTGCCAACTGTCTGGTTGTCAAGGTCAGAGTCTTAACCACTAAGTCACCGTGGCCTGTTCTGGAATACACATAAATGCAAAAAGTGGCAGGTAGAGTCTAAGGACACTATCATCAGGGATTTAGTGCATGAATTTGATGTGTTGAATTATGCTCATTAGTTCATTTATTTCTTTTATTTGATTCATTAGTTAAGTGTGATGTTTCAAATGGGGGAAAGCAAAGACATTATGTTCATAAAATTAAGGTTTTCATAAAATGTTCATTAAATCTAAGGTTTTGAGAGCTAAGGTAAAGATCACCCTTGATCGAAAGCCAGTCATAGCCGACTCTAGGTTTCAGTGCTCATCTCTGTTTATAGCCAAAGAGCCAGTGCTGTCTGTGTCTGCAGACATTTCCGAGGACATGTGGCAGGCATGGAACACTGTTTACCGTCCCAACAAAGTGGTCCCTATTTATCTTCTTGCAATTTCTTGTTTTTAAACTGCTACTTTGTTTTAATCCAAAACCAGAAATCCCAATTTCATTTGTGTTTATAATTATTTTATTTTATTTTTCAATAAAGATGCTTTTAACCTTTATTTTCCATTCTCCCCGACTCTACCAACTATGCACATGTGTCCATAAGCAGCCCACTGTACAAACAACAATTCACCACAGGTGAATAACTGCGAAGGATCAATTTTTAATAAATATTTCAATAGTCTAACTGCAAAGAAAAAGAGTTTTTCCTTCATGATTCCTTGAAAGCAGTTCTTCTAGGGGGAAAGCCAAAAAGGAAACTGGTTATGACTTCAAAGGAGAAACTTCCTACAGTGTATTCATTCTCACACCAATGTATCCATTCTGGTGTGGAGAGATTCTTCTTCTTCTTCTTCTTTTTTGAAGGAAAGAAGGTTAGAAAGAAAGTGTGGTGTTTTTGTTTGTTTGTTTTAAACCTTCATAGAAAATGTTTCTGAAGTCCGATCCATAAGTATCAAAATAAAGGTTATTCTGTCCTCTTTCAAGTGCACTTTAGATTACTTTGTTCGGTCAATCAGTTTTTTGTTGGATCACTGCCAAACACCCCCTCCCCAGAGATGTCATTTCAACGAATCACGTTTTTCCTCAATATATTTTTGCTTTGGCATCATTTTTCTCCACACATTGTATGTGAACTGTGTCCACCTCAGGAAGTTGTCATATTCACTTTTTAAATTGGTTTTCCCTCCTTTTGTGGGGTTTGTGTGACCTCTTTTTAGTGGTTTTTTGTAAAATGCTTCATAGATTATGTTTCCAAAGTCCAATTCCAAATCTGAAAGTGTCCCCACAAAGGATAATCTTTCGTCTTTCAAATACACTTTGGATCATCTGAATTGCTTGGGTAGTTTTTTTTTTTGCTGGCCCCATGACAACCAACCCCTCTCAGCAAAACTGTCACTTTTCCAATGCTACTTCCGAAAGTGGTGATGTCATTGCTTTGCATTTTGGGCTTTTGGTTTCTACCAATTCTTAAAGTCACTGAGACAATATTTCAAATGACATAACCCTTATTTCGTGGGTGGCTTAGTTTTGGTGTTGCAGCTTGGCAAAAGTACATGATTTTCGTTACATTGCAAGAGCTGTCCGACCACCCAACCAAAATGTAAGATGTTCATAGAATTCATGTCAGTTGGTACACAGATATAAGGCCAAAAAGTTTAATTCATATTCTGTCCAAGATGAAGAAAATTACTCATTTGGTGTGCAACTCTCAGGATATTCCAGGCTAGTCATGTTAGCTGGGAGATATAGTGCAAAAATGTAACTTTTCCAGACTGTGCACTTAGTACTATTGCGACTGATATGTATGTGCTGTTACTCATGCACATAATCTCAACTGTAATTGAAAGGATCTTATAAGATGTCAGTATTGGTATCTGCAGATGAGACTGATCTGAGACTCATGTCATTTCCAGATTTCAGGAGATTTTGGGGCATGATGCCTTGAGTATACCCTCTTTGTGGACAACCTTGTCCAAAATTTTGTTGCCATTGTAACCATGGCCTGTTAGCTTATCTTTTCACCATGGGCTCAGTCTGTGCAGCTGTCAAGTAGGAGAGCACATAGCAGATGTATTCCACCTCCTTTGCCATCCCACTGCTTGCAGGCACAAACAGTGCTAGAATGCTTTGGTGGTTACTGATGGTACTCCATGCAGAAATATCAACCTTGGCAGGTGCCCAATACTGTTGCCCCCTGGTAATTTATTTATTTGTTGATTTATGAAATGTATATCCCACCCAAGACTATACAGGGCTCAATAGAGCTAAGGGTAAACCAAGATGGTGATTTGTCTAAGACCACCTGGGTAGTTTATTGAAGAAATAATATTTGAACAAGTGTTTCCCTGGTTTATAAACAACTGGATTACACAAAAGTGGTAGTGATGGTGAGGAAATGGCTGCTTTGTTACTGAGTGTAAACGTAATAGGTGCAATACAGGAGACAGTTAAAAGTCAAATGAGCTTCAATTGAGCTTCCTTATATTTAACTGGACTGTTAAGTGTGGAACTCGGTTCAAGATCAGAGGTCATATATAGACCAGATGAAGGTTTATGTTTTTTAATTTTCATCCCCTAAAAGAGCAAAGCAAGGAATGTTTTGCCATTTCCAGGGCAAAGTCCTTCATTGCAAAGGTCTTCCCACAGGTTTCTACAGTTCTCCAGTGAAAGTGAGTAAAACAGCCTTTAATGATAATGGTGTACTGTCAAGTCAATTTTGACTTATGGTGATCCTTTCCTGATTGAAAGCTACATGAAAGCTATTATAAAGTGCCAGTCTTTTGTGTTACTTTATTTATAAAACAAATGCATCTTCTGCAAAAATAAATTAATAAATAAGTTTTATGTAGGCCCTTTTCTGTATAATTTTCAAAAATCATTTAAGGTGGTAGAGTAGAAAAATGTACAGTGTTATGGTAGTGATATGGCATGTTCATAAGTGAAGTAGCAGCTCAGTATAAAGCTCAAACCACTTTTGTTTAATGACTATATAAAGCTTACTTTTGCCAGAAGATGCATGTGTTTTACAATTTAAAGCGACGTAAACCACTAGTACTTTATTTGGGCATTAAGTGTGTAGTGGTGTAAGTGTGTAGTGGTGTGTTGTGGTGTAAGTTCTATGGGTCAGCTAGTTCATCAGCTGGTAATGGTTAATGTAATCCTCCACCTGCTTTTTATTCATCATAAATAACATGAGCACGTTGTACAAATGGTCTTATTTTAGTGCTCTTTAGTGTCTTATGTGAAAGCGCATAAGACTTTTGCTGTGCGTGTTTGTGTGTGTCCCAGATCTGTTGCTGTTAGTGTCCACAAGAATGTCGATGCAGAGTAGAAAGGGACAATAAATGGACAATTGTCCCTAGAAAAAGAAGAAAAAACGGGGGGAGGCAGGAAAATAGGAGTTGCCTGTTTCCATAGCAGCTTTTTTTTGCCATAAAAGCTTGATTTCTCCTAACAAAGAAGTCATCTTCCTTGAAAACATCTTTATGATCCCTTTGTGTATTGTGCTTTGGGCATAAAGGTTTACTCTGTACGGTGGAAGCTCAACTGGCAGTTCTATGTCTCTCAAGGGGGTTTATTGCTCTCCTTCGCAGAAGAATAGCTTGGAGAAGCCAAACCTAGTGGCAGAGAAACAAAGGCCTAACCCCAAGGGTCTGTGTTTGCTTTCTTTTGGATAATGCATACATCTCAGAGCATATCACCATAATTAAAAAGAGTGTTCCTGACATACACCCCTAATTTGACTGTGTAATCTTAAACAAAGATATTTTCCCCACCCCATTTAGACAAATGACCGACAACAAAGCCAAAACCTGCTTGGATTACTATAGTTGTAGATCAAGCCCATCCCTCCCTTCTTCTTCTGTTGCTGACCACCACACTCAACCAATGACATGAAAGGAGCCAAACATCAACAGTTTAGAGAAACAGAAAGCAGGATTCTCTTTAAGTTTCATGGTATATGAACACACAATAGCACCCCATAAAATATTTTTATAACCTCACATAAAGAGCACCTTGCTTAGAGACTAAATTGCTTAAACAGCAGAATTTTCTCTGAAGGATCACCCTCGCTTAACAACAACAACAACAAAAACCTCCCAAAAACTCACTTAACAATTAAATTGGGGTTCGTAATCCCCCCCCCCCCGAAGTCACAATAGGTCACTTACCATGGTGGTGGTGGTGCTTTTTCCAAGTGTTTCACTTAAAGAGCAACTTGCTTAAAGCGCAATCCCGTGGAATGCATTAGGCTCTTTAAGTGAGGTACCATTGTATGTTAAAGTAATTTGGATAAAGGAACTGTTTAAAAAAACTTTACATCTGAGTGTAATGAGTTTCTAAATCATTTAAAAAGGAATGAATGTGCAATTGGCACTCAGATAGAGAATCTTGTACATCTTTGCTTAGAAAAAAGTTCCAATGAGAATTGTGGTTTACTCCTAGGCAAATGCACCCACCACCCTAAAAAAGAATGTAATGCTTATATTCTTATGAATTTACTACCAGGTCTCTGTGAACAGGTACCTTACAGACTGAGGGAAATCAGACTCACAGTAATTACAATTTTATTTATGTGTATATTTTACTATATCCATAGATTTTCTCACATTTACTGGGGGGGGGGGGGAGGGAGAGAAATTGCTAACAACATAAGAGTCACTCCTCTGAATCAGATACAAATCCCTAAGCAGATTCACAATGGCCAGGAAGCCACTCTTGGGAAGCCAACCGGAGGACACAAAGAAAATTGCTGTTTCTTATGTTTGTACTCCTGGAGTTATAATTATAATTAGAGGTTCTAAAATGGCCGAACATCCCGCTACAGTAATGGAATAGACCAGTGGTTCCCAATTAGTGGTACGTGTACCCCCAGGGGTACGCGAGAATGCATCAAGGGGTACATGCAGCAATCTCTTAACTAAAATATTAAATCCTTAAAAAAACAATAATGCAATAACAATTGCCAAAAAATTATTCAATTTAATTAAACGATCAGTAGGTAAGTCAATTGTATGCATCAAGCACTTTCTCCCACGGTGGTGGTTTTTCCCACGCCTCCCGCATCTCGCGTCACCCAATTGCGGCTGCCCCCATTCCCGCCTATTTGCTCGTCATTGTCAATCAGTCAGTTCGGTTTATGTCGCGTGAGCGTGTCGCTGTGCTCGTTGTGTTGTTTTAATTGTGAATTAATAAATATCCGTCGCACCGTGTCGCATCTATCAGCCTTATATACCTACCTCGGTAAACGGTAAGATAATGTTTTAAAACTGTGTTTAAATTTGCACTTTCACTATAAACTGCAATACAATGTAATGATGTTTAGAAAATAATAATATTCAAGCTGCTTCAGTTGTAAGCATGTTCGCGGATTCTGTTTTCTAGATTTTAAGTTACATTAATACTATTTTCATTGTAAATTTCAACTCGACTTCAACTTGAAGACGACTTGAGATTGAAGCTGATCAAAATGCAACCAGATTTTTCAGAGTTGTGCAAAGAAAAACATGCACATTTGTCACATTAATGAAACATGTGTTCTCTGTCATTAGAATGTCTTTTGATGATAATAAATATAAAATACACCTGATTTCATTTTTATTTAACGTTCCTGGAATAAGGAGCATGCAAGTTTGGGGTCTTTCTTGAAGTGGTACATAGAAAAAACTAATTGGGAACCACTGGAATAGACCATACAGCCAGCAAATCAACGCTGAGTGTTGGGGGGTGGTAAATAATGTGACTCCCCAAAAGGGGCAATGGCTACAGGGGGATGAGCCCCTTTGGGTGGGGGGGATGGCCCCCTCAGTGGAGGAAATGCCACTGGAAACCATCATATTGGGCCCAACGACAAAATGAGTGGAGGAGGAACCATTTCCTTATTCTGATTCCCAATGGTCATGGAGGCGGAAGAGGCCATGCCAGATGGACTGACTGTGAAGGTGCACCTTGTCAATATCATTATGGCTCCATGATCACAGTGTGTGGGTGACTTCTTGGCAAGCTGGGATCCACCTTAAACAAATTCATGCCAGTGTCATTGTTTCTGAAAATTATTTCTAGGAAAAAATGTATACTCTGATGCAAGTAGCAGCTGATAAGGACTGGCCAGAGATATTTTGCTAGAACAAAATAAGAGAACAATTGTGATGAGTGGCTTACACACAAAAAAGTTATCAAGTATATAAATCCTGTTGCCTAGCACAGTAAATGGGCTGAATGAATCAATGAGGATTTGGAGAATCATCTCTTCCATAAAGTCCATTGATTCAAAGGGGCCTACTTTAATTGCAACTTTGTTTGCATAATATGCCCATTTGAGCCATATAAACAAAAGTACTTTGTATGTGTGAAATGTCTAAAAACAGAGCTCTAAGACAAAAACATTTAAACATATTTTAAATAGTATATCTACCAGCCAGCTCTACCCTTTGTGCAAGAAGAAATTTGGGTTCCTAATATATGTAACATTGAATCTGATTGGTGAACAGGGCATCTAGAGGATCTGGATGTGAAGTATTTCTATTGCTGAAATAGGACAGTGCTGGGTATGCCTACTGTGTTATCTATCTTAGGTATCATATCAGTGGCAGCAACAGTTTCGTACACACGCCGGGAGGGGGGAGCAAAATTGGGTGGCCTCTGGGCAGGGGGGTGGCAAAATTGGGTGGCCTTTGGGCAAGGGGTGGTAGCGAAATTGGGTGGCCACACCCAACTCCCTGCCCTGCCTAATCAGGTTTTGTCCCTGCAAGTGGTTCAAGGTCTCCCTAGCTCAAAAGCCAGTCATATCCGACTCTCCATTTACAGCCAAAGAGCCAGTGCTGCCTGTGTTTGCAGATGTATACATGGCCATATGGCAGCCATGACGTAGGCTCAGTCCACGATGTAGGTTTCGCCCATGACATAGGCTCTGCCTGTGGCATAGGCTCCACCCACAGTGTGGTAGCAATTTTTTTTGTTGCCCGCCACTGTATCATATCCATCATCAGGGTACATTAACACTTGTGTACTGTATTTGTATGTTGCATACTGTACTTCCATGTATCTGTGTATATACAGCATTTATATTTTTCTCTCAGAACTCAGTTTTTAATTGCTTCATATTTTAACCTATCTTTTCAGAAAAATTTCAGATGAAAATCAACTGAGCTGCAACTAGCAATTTTGGCATCTCAGGTAAGCAGGACAAAAATGAACTCCCAAGTCAAATTTCATGTAATGTGCTATATAGTTCAGTAGATATTACTATTACTATATAGAACTGTAGTAATATATATTAATAAACTTACATTCTGCTTTGACCAACCCAGAACTCTGGTCTACAGAACCTTGGCTAGACATGTCTTCCAGTAGGAAAGGCTGGTCTATCCTCAATCCAGGTATATTGATCCTCCATGTGGATGCCACTTTATCTTGCACCTAGGGTTTAGGCCTGAGGCATTGTCTACCAAAGCTTGGTTAGGTATGTTTTCCAAGTGAAAAAAGTTTGGCCAGCCAAAATATGGGTAGACCAGATTTCACTCTAGATGCCACTGCCTACTACTAAATATCCAGACCATGGCTTGTTCATAGACAGATTGCAATACAGTACTTTACTTACTGTATAAAATGAAAGTGTTTTCCTAAAAGATTCTGGGAAATCTAATTTGATTAAGTATTT
The DNA here is from genome assembly GCA_030440675.1 of Furcifer pardalis. Classification (NCBI taxonomy): domain Eukaryota; kingdom Metazoa; phylum Chordata; class Lepidosauria; order Squamata; family Chamaeleonidae; genus Furcifer; species Furcifer pardalis. Next base: position 77,098,085 of record CP126892.1, read on the forward strand.
TCTGTTTTAGCCTTTTACCTGCTGTATTTATTTTGCAGAAATTCCCAATAACCTCTAGAGCTGTGATGGCGAACCTTAGCACTCCAGATGTTTATGGACTTCAATTCCCTGAAGTCCAAGCCCCCATGAATCCACATAAATGGGTCTACTGCAATTCATCCGGTCTGACCTGCCCTCATCGCTCCTGGAAGTGGAAGTAAAACGCTCCTGTATGGGCACATTTTACTTCCGCTTCTAGGAACGATGAGGGCAGCACGGGCCAGATGAATCACAGTAAAGCCATTTGTGTGGATTCATGGGGGCATGGGCTTCTGGGAATTGAAGTCCAAGAACATCTGGAGTGCCAAGGTTCGCCATCATAGCCCTAGGAGAATAAATTAAATTTAATAAATTTCAACATTCACCACTAGAAAATATAATGTAAGATTTAGGGGTTAAGGCTAAACACATTTACGGTAACTATAAAATAAATATAAACATCCCTCTGAACTTAGAAGGAGCTGTTTTTGAGAGAACTTGGTCAGATCTGCACTGTAATGTTCCTAGAAAGCCCTGCCTGTGTGAATTGTGCTGTCTGAAGAGGAGCTGGTCACTCTCCCATTTGTTCGTGTGACAGAAATTTGTATAAGACCAGCTCTATTCAAGCCATCTCAGTGTTCCTCCTGAGATTATTTCTGCCTCTTCATGAAATAGCTGACGATCTTCTGCCACACATGAGACTGAAGCCCTCACTTGAGGGTGTCAACAGGCCTTCTGTTTCACTTGGCTGAAGTAATCAGATAAACTCAGCGTGAAGGAATAAAACAGAGCCAGAAGCAAGGTTGACAGTTAAATGGAAGCTAAGCCTGTGTTTTCTCGGCAAGCGTCAGAGGTTTGTTGGTCTGTTTTTGACTCTGTGGTGGCAGTTCAGGGCAGCTGCACCCAACAACACAATCAAGCCGTTGAACGATAGAAAGGAACTGTGTCCTCTAATCTTATTTTCATAGGTATGGGCAATATTGTAAAGAATTAGATGCTCTCTTTGGACCAATCAAGTCATCTGGCACAAATAATACACTTTCCCCCCTCACAAGAATAGCCTTCAAAAAGTGAGTGCAAAAGCAAACTTTGATTCCTACTTTCAAAGTTGCAGTTTTTCTATATTGTTCACAAGCAACAAGTGAATGTGGTGTCTGTAAGTATTCCGGGTTTGAATGAATGAAAATGTTTCTCACCTTGGATCCTTATTTAGTTTGACTCAGCTTTATTCATGAGATTAAAATCAATTTGCTTTTTTCTGTCAATTCATTTTTTAAAAATTTAAATGGTCACTGGGAAGTTCAGAGATATGAACTGTTTGTATAATGTGCACAGCTGCAATAGCTTGGACATTCATCTGTATGTACAGAGAAAATGGCTGAAGGCAAAACTTTTAAGATCTCAAACATTGCTGCAAACCCAAGCCAGTAATATAATTATCACTTCCCACACAGAAATCATAATGGCCTGTCCCAAGGCTGAAAAAGACTTGCTTTTGTACATTCACCTTGCCTTAAGATACTGTGTTGCAGACCAATCTCCTGATACACAGGAATCATAATTCTTAACATTTAAATTGTATTAAGCTAAGAAAGGGATACACAGAAAGAACCTCTTCAATGATCGTGGTATTTTAAAACTACAATTGGCCATACCCTGGTAACGGTAACCTTGGGTTGCCAGCTAATCTTTCTCATCCTAAGTCAGGTGAATAGAGCTGCAGAATGAGCTCACCAAAGGTGCCTTTGTTTTGGCAGTTCCACATCTGGCCTAGATGTGGAAGAAGAAGCAGCTAAGAAAGCTTGAAAAACTCCATATACATTGGCACAGTTGTGGTTATCTTGCTGAAAGCTTAATATTATTATACTCATTTCTCAGATGTGAAGGTTGTGGTTGTGTAGTTAAAGAGGAGTTGCATAAGACTCTGCTCAGAGTGTTTGAAGGACATGTGATAAAGAAGGCAAGGGTGGGTGATACATTAGTTAGGTCCATGATGGTGAACCTTGGCACTCCAGCTGTTCCCAGAAGCCCAAATCTGTGAATCCATATGAATGGGTTTACTGTGTGTACGTGCAATAAACCCATTCATATGGATTCACAGAGACCTGGGCTTCTGGGAATTAAAGTCCAAGAACACTTGGAGTGCCAAAATTTGCCATCACAGAGTTAGGTAAAGGCAAAGGCCACCCTTGCTTGAAAGCCAGTTGTATCTGATTCTAGGGTTCAGCGCCATCTCCATTTATAGCCAAAGAGCCAGTACTGCCTGCATCTGCAGACATTTCCATGGACATGTGGCAGGCATGACTAGACACTGGAGTGCATGGAACACTGTTTACCTTCCCACCAAAGTGGTCCCTATTTTATCTACCATATATACTCGAGTATAAACCAAGTTTTTTAGCCCCAAAAATGAGCCCTAAAAAGGCCCCCCGGTTTATACTTGGGTCAATGACCACAAGGGTCCCAAGACTGTGCCAGATTGAGATGTGCCAACAATTTAATTGATTTTATCATATTTTCAGTATTTTGATTATTGAAACTCATTAGCAGTTGCTGTATTTCCCACCCTTGGCTTATAATCGGGTCAATCTATTTTCCTGGGTTTTCAAGTCAAAATTAGGTACCCTGGCTTATATTTGGGTTGGCTTATACTCAAGTGTATATGGTGCTTGCAATTTCTTGTTTTTGAACTGGTAGCTTGGCAGGAGCTGGGACAGAGATAGGAGCTGACTCCATATGCACTACTCACTCTGTTGTGAAGTGTGTCTTGAACTGCTAATGTGCTGACCTTCGAGTCATCAAGTTCAGCATCTTAACCAATAAGCCACTACAGTCCCTGATACATTAGTTAGAAGATCATTAAAAATCACAAACATAAACTAGCATTTGAACCCAAACATTTTTAATCAGGATGGAAACTTTGGATTGTATATGAGGAGCACCCACCCACCGTATTTTGTGTACTGAGAGGCTTCTAAACTTATGTCCATGTACTATCTGCAGCTTTTCTGTGCAAGGATCAAAGGGCTGAATGAAGAACAACCCATACATAAATTATTATGTACATCAGGACCTCTCTCATGCACACTAGACATATAGACAATGGTAAGCTATTGGTGAATGAGACAACTCCATGGTCATCTCTTGTGCTCTCTGACCACATGGGACATGAGCAAGTGAGCTGCTATAGCAGAGGTAGGCAACCTATAGCTTGCGGGTTGGCCCCAGCCTGCGGCACCAAATTTTCTGGCCCATGCCGCCGCCACCACTGCAAGCAGATGTGGGCATGTGTATGACAGCCATAAATGTGCTCACGACTGTCATAAATGTATTTACAACAGCTGTGGATGTGTTTTACGGCAGCGTTTACAGCCGGGGGGGGGGGGACGGACCACCAGTGCAGCCCATTCAGCTGTCTGAGGGGTGTGTGGACCATCAAGCAGCTTGAAAAGGTTGGCAACCCCTGTGCTATAGTGATGTGCTCAGCTCAAGACCTGAGCATTGACAAGGCAGGGGCCATCCCATCAGACTGTAGCACTGAGAGAGAGAGAGAGGGAGAAAGAAAGAGAATGGGAAACAGTCCCATTCCATCAACTTGGCTTCAAGCTATGTTTCACTGGTTTACTCCTCTCTATTTCATCTTGTCACTAAATGAACTAATTTTAAAAACAGGTGCCTGAGTTTGCTTCTTTCCTGCCTAATGTATTTTCCTTTTCTTTGAACTTCTTAGCTGCCTGTCGTCAAGTCCAAGTTCGTACAAGAAGATACTGGGCTATAAATGTGGGTTGGATTGGGACATAGAGTGGAATCACTGAATTAAATGGGACATGTTAATCACAACTAAGGCAAGCCCAATTGATTTCAATGGGTCTACTCTAAATATGTCTAAATCTGAATCCAGCTCATTGAGACATTACCCTATATAGCCCCATCTGTTGGCCATTATGTTGCACTAAAAGCCTAGTGACTAAGGGGATCTTGAAAGATGAAGCTGAGAAACAGGTTTTAACTCTAAGATAACCTGGCCTGTGTCCATTTATAAGCCAGTTATGCACACATCAAGTTCTGTTTTATACTAGAACAGTTCAGATAAAGCTCTGAAATATTACACAAATGACTCCAAGGACACAGCTAGCATGTTCTTCTATGTAGCAGAAAGGGATAAATTGTTGGTGAACTGTGACTTTATTGTATGTAGCTGAGTTTTCAAGCAATGTTATTTAGTATTAGCATCCATGTTTTTAAGCAAAATGGTGATGCAATTACAACCCTGTGTGAACAATTCACCCCCCGGAGTACATATGGAGCCAAATAATTTCTGATTGGTTTAAATTAAGAAGAGCTGTTTGCTTGGATCATTTCTGCTTTGGTCTTTTGACCGTTGCTCACATTTTCTGTGCCAGAGATTTTGAATGAAGGAAATCATAGAGACTAGCTGAAAACTCTTTTTTATTGGTATGGACAAAACTGGTAATCCTCTGTCTCCATTTCTCCTGCCTTTATTTAAAAGAATGAAGAGGAACGCACAGCACATTGCTGATGGAATATTTACCTTCATTGTTTTTTTTAAAAAGTTAATTACTGCTTGGAGCAAGTTGATCTGGCTGTCCTGAGCTGTCTTTTATTAGTAGACTCCTTCATTAATTTTCCCTCACTGGATTTGCTGTTAATAGCTGCCTGGTCTCAGGCAGCACAAAGCAGCATCTGTGCCATTGAGCAGAAAAGCGGAATCAAGCAAAGGAGGTGTGTGTGTTTGTGGGGGGAAGACGCCGTTTGCAAATCAACCCTGATTAAAATGATGGCCTACTCTAGGGCAACCAGCATCTCTCATCCAGCACCAGCCTTGTGGAGCATGCTGGTCTGAGCTATGACTTCACCAAGATCAATTGGTGTCTTTGAGGAAAAAGGAGGAGGGGCATCATGCCCTCTTGTCTGTCCATAGAGGGTGGGTAGAGTCACCAAATGGAAATTTCAGCAGGCATATTGGATGGGGAAATGACCGAATACACAGGAAAGTAAACAAGATACTGTACCGTAGCCAGATAAAACTGGGCAATTAGAAGTTCCCGGTATGATCTACAGAAAAGACAGAATCAATTCTAAAAACATTACTGTATTTCTAAGAGGACTAAAAGAGCCTGGTTGAATCATGTTGAGAACCCAGCCAGTTGAATGTTGCAAATCTAGCTGCTTAGAAGAAATCCAAATGTTAGTCTCAAAGGAATAAATATCTACAAGAGGTTAGTTCCAATGGAACATACACCCACAGAATGCATGTGAAGGCTCAAACCTTGGCAGTGGAAATAGCATCAAACTGTTATAAATGTGTACCACTAATCATGATATAATAACAATAAATGTCTCATCCTCCTTCTGTTCATTCTGCAAGATTCAGCCAAAGGGAAATATTTTAAATGCTGTACTCTGTGGAAATGAAAACTAATTTGGTCTGGCTGCATTGGTTTTCATTTAAAATTGAATGTTCAGTTACATTTAAGAAGTCTGAACTACCTGAGGGTTGTGCTTGGGACCATGTGCTACTACTGGGCAGGACCCAGTCGGTGTGGTTGGAGGGTGAGGTGTCCAGCCCAAGGCCCCTTTGTTATGGGGTGCCTCAGGGCTCGGTATTCTCACCTCTCCTATTTAACATCTACATGAAACCACTGGGTGAGGTCATCCGGTCCCATGGGGTGAGGTATCATCAATATGCAGATGATACCCAGTTATATATCTCGGCCCGTGGGCACCCTAGTGATGCAGTGGAAATCCTTTCCAGGTGCCTGGAGGCTGTGAGGGTCTGGATGGGGGACAACGGGCTTCAGCTGAATCCCGGAAAGACTGAGTGGCTGTGGGTCAGGGGTCCTGTGATATCTTGGATGTTACCATCTTTGGTTCTGGATGGGGCGGTTTTGCCCCAAACAGACCCGGTGCATAACTTGGGGGTCCTCCTGGACTCGCGACTACTGCTCGAAGAGCAGGTGGCAGTCGTGGATAGGAGGGCTTTTGCACAACTTCGTGTGATTTGCCAGTTACGCCCGCTCCTAGATCGGGACTCCTTGCTCATGATCACACACGCTCTGGTCACCTCCAGACTTGATTACTGTAATGTACTCTACATGGGGCTGCCCTTGACGACCATTCGGAGGCTTCAACTAGTCCAGAATGTGGCTGCCCGGGTTGTGATGGGGTGTGGGCGGTATGCACATGCCTCGCCTCTGCTTCGGGAGCTGCACTGGTTGTCGGTTTGCCTCCGGGTGCAATTCAAGGTGCTGGTTATTACCTTTAAAACCCTACATGGTAGTGGGACAGGATACTTAAGAGACCGCCTCACCCCAAGAACATCTGCCCGTCCCACCAGAGCGGACCGGAGAGGCTCCCTAGTTGTTCCATCGGCCAGGGAGGCACATCTCTCTGGCACTAGAAGGAGGGCTTTCTCTGTGTCTGCTCTGGCCCTATGGAACCTCCTGCCTACGGAGCTACGTCTCCAGACAGAGTTGCTGCCCTTTAGGAAGAATCTAAAAACATGGTTGGCGGGACAGATATGGGGTATGGAAGGTATAATGACCCCAGCACATTGGATGATCTGAGCCCCTCTCTTTCTCTACTTTTAAATTAGTAGTTGTAGCATCTGGTGTGTTTTTAATCTGTTTTTAATCTGTTTTAGATTTTAATTTTAAATTTTAACAGTTTTAAGGTTTTTAGATGGAAGCTTCCACTTCCTGGGCCCTACCTGCCCAAGGAAGAAAAAGACTAACGTCCTCTGGCCGGAAAGAGGAATGGATTTTAGTTGTTTGTGTTGTGTGTTGTTGTTGCTTTTTCCTGACTGTAAACCGCCCTGAGTCGCCATGGCGAGTGGGCGGTGATATAAATCTAAAAAAATAAATAAAATGTCCTTCAGGCAAACTAGTGCAGTTTTAGCCTCACAAACAGTGATGGGATGTCAAAATTTCCGCTACCACACTGTGATGTCATCACAGTGTGGGCGGAGCCGATGTCATGATGTCCCTATTCTTCATTGAAGAAGACAAGGTCCCTTTGGGGTCACTCCTTGCTTCTCCTTTCCCTAGAGAATGGCCCCATGCCAAAGCTTGCAGCAAGGGTGTGTGTCTTCATTTGAGAACCAGAAGCCCGTTTGGCCACCCCCCTTCAGCCTGACCCATCTGGCAAGAGAGCCCCTTTGCTTCGTAGCTGCACTGACCCGCCCAGAGACTGAGCAGTGAGATGTGGGGAAGGGGGCACCATCACCCAAACAGAGAGAGAGAGAGAGAGATTGAACAGGGCTTACGGAGAGAACTTGTTGCTCCATCCTGACAAGGGGAGCATCAGGACCCAGCTCAGCTTTTACCAGGTGCCTCCATCCTCCACCAGGCCTCCCGCCTTTCATTGGGCCTCAAGAGGGATGGGAGCCACATATACACCAGCCACCCTCCTTGGGGTTGGGATCCTGGCCTGCTTTGGCCTCCATTATGCCCAAGAGAAGTGGCGGTGGCTTGGTATGGATGCAGAGCGGAGCCAGTCTTTGGCTGGACCTCTCTCTGGAAGAAAGCTTTGGCTTGCCTAGCGTCCTCCTGCTTCTTGGGCCAGCCGGGTGGGGTGTCATGCTGGGTGCATCCAAGGGCCATTGGTTCCAGTGCCAGGGCAGGAGAAGGACTTGGGTCAGGTCGGGGGGAGACTGGCCCCTTTTCAGTGGTAGGTGCTGCACAATTGCCCCACAACTGGCCAGGGCAATTCTTTGTATCCTCGCAGACACACCAGAGCTTCCCTTGATGGTCTCCCAAGCTACAGTCTCCTCCCCAGTCAACCTTGGCCAAGAGTGCCACTGGAGTCAAGGCTGAACAGGACCCCCCCCCCCGACACTGGTGCTTGCCCCAAACAGACCCAGTGCGTAATCTGGGGGTCCTCCTGGACTCACGGCTACTGTTCGAAGAGCAGGTGGCAGCCGTGGCCAGGAGGGCTTTTGCATAACTTCGTGTAATACGCCAGTTACGCCCACTCCTAGACTGGGACGCCTTGCTTATGGTCACACATGCGTTGGTCACCTCCAGACTTGACTATTGTAATGCGCTCTACATGGGGCTGCCCCTGATGACCATCCGGAGACTCCAACTGGTCCAAAATGCGGCGGCCCGGGTAGTGGTGGGGTGTGGGCGTTATGCTCGTGCCTCACCGCTGCTCCGGGAGCTGCATTGGTTACCAGTATGTCTCCGGGTGCAATTCAAGGTGCTGGTTATTACCTTTAAAGCCCTATATGGTAGTGGGCCAGGTTACCTAAGAGACCGCGTCACCCATCTGTCCATCCCACCAGGGCGGATCGGAGAGGCTCCCTTGTTGTTCCATCGGCAAGAGAGGCGCACCTCGCCTGCACTAGGAAGAGAGCCTTCTCCGTGTCCGCCCCAACCCTTTGGAACCTCCTGCCCACTGAGTTACGCCTTCAGACAGAGCTCCTGCCCTTCCGGAAGGGTTTAAAAACCTGGCTGGCAGGACAAGTATGGGGACCCAGGAATGTGGGCTCTCATGCTAGGTGGCTCATTTAATGGACTGCCACCCTTTTGAGTCTGAATTTTTATATAGTTCTGTGTGCAGCTTGTACACTGGTTTAACTTTTTATGGCTTTTTAAGAGTTGATATTAAGTTTTAATTTTAAATGGCATTGATGTAGATTGTTCTATGTTTTAACCTTGATGTAAGCTGCTCAGAGTCGGGTTCACCCGATTGGGGCGGGGTAGCAAATGTTGTTGTTGTTGTTGTTGTTGTTGTTGTTGTTGTTGTTGTTGTTGTTGTTGTTGTTGTTGTTGTTGTTGTTGTTGTTGTTGTTGTTGTTGTTGTTGTTGTTGTTGTTATTAATAATAATAATAATAATAATAATAATAATAATAATAATAATAATAATAATAATAATAATAATAATAATAATAATAATAATAATAAAAAATAGAGGTGGGCTACTGCTTCTTCATCAAACGGTACCAATTTTTTTAACCAAACAGCATGCCATTGGCCAGATTCAAACCAAGAACCAGCCCCTTGGTTGAAAAAACCAATTTGGTCCAACCCTTTGGTTAAGAAAAAATAAATAAATAAAAATTTAAAAACTTCCATCCACACCCATGGGTGCAAGTTGGTGGGACAAGGTGGGATGCTGCCTGGTAGCCCAATACCTCAGCACAGCCCTGCACTCTACCTAATTCCAAGTAAAGGTAGGTCACACTTGTTCCTCTAGGGTTCAGTGCCCATCCTGTTTCTAGCCAAAGAGCCAGCGCTGTCTGCGTCTGCAGATGTTTCCATGGACATGTGGCAGGCATGCCCCAACACCGGAGTGCACAGAAGGTTGTTTCCCCTCCCACCAAAGTGGTCTCTATTTATCTACTTGCAATTTCTTGCTTTTGAGTTCAGTGTCTTAACCACTTGAGCCACCGCAGTCCCACCGAATTCTACCACACCCTTTATTCCTTTGCAGTTCTTGCTGATGCTCAGAGGACAGGAAAGCTAAAAGAAAGCAGCTGAGATGCTTGACAGTTTACTGCCACTGAGCAACCATTCATTCAGCTCTGGCCTCACAGATGGACTAGAGGATGAATTCATCATCATAGCTGATTGCACTCTGGCCATGTTTAATCCATTAAAGTGAATGGAGGTCAGCCTGCCACCTCTTCAAGGCCTGTTCTTCTACACAAATAATTAACACAGTTTCCATTTTAATTGTTACCCTAGATTCATGCATGCGGAGAGGCAGCAGTGCTGCAAATACTAATGCACTTACTATTCCAATGAAAGATGAAGTGGTGCAACATTCAAAGGGTAAGTGGGATTGATAAGGCATTGACATTTTGGCTCCAAGAAGAATACAAGTGTGTTATGGGAACCAATTACAGTCAAACCTCACATAACGAAAATAATTCGTTCTGCGAAGCTGCTTGCTATGCGAGGTTTTTTTTCCCGAGGGGTTTTTTTGCATAGCAAAAATTTCTATGGGAAAACTCACATAGGGAATTTTTTTCATTATGCGAGTTTTCCCCATAGAAATGCTTGTTATGCAAGTCGACCGCTTTTTGAAAAATCCGCTCGTTATACAAGTTTTTCGCTAAGCGAATAGCTCATTAAATGAGGTTTGACTGTACAGTAAAACCCCAGATACCACTAAAACTTGGTTCCACAAATCTTAGTGTTATCCGGTTTTTAACATGCATTGGATAACGTCAAAATCCTATGGGATGAATTGCATAATGTTAAAACTCCAGAGATACACTGTAATCGGCACAGGCTTTAGTGAACGTTATCTGATGCATCCCATAGGATTTTAACATTGTGTGATGCAATCCCACCCCTAATTGCTTAACATTATATGGTTTTAGCATTATCTGATACAAACATTATCCGAGGTATTACTGTACTGGTTTCTTCTCTGTCTTTCTCTTATGCCCCACCATCACTAAGATGTGCTCCTAGTTGATAGGTACAACCATTGAGCAGTTCAGCAGTTCCTGCTTCCAATGACAATCAGTAACTGTTTTTCACAGCTTCTCCTCATTATCACTGGGGAACAGTGATTTTGGTGCCTCACAATTTTCACCTATTTCTGGCTATATTTGGGTCACTGATTCCAAAAATGCTTTCAGTTATGCCGCATCAGCTCTAGTTTTTTAGATATGGCTTATTCACATTAGGCCAATCTAACCATACTGGTTGCATATATAACCAGAGGTGTAGGAAGGGTGTAAGCCACCTGGGGTGGAGTGAAATTTTGCCCCCCCAATTTTTCCGCTCACCCAACCTTTTTTTTGCCCACCCAAATATTTTCTCACCCCCAAAAGATTTTTCCACCACCCCTCCCGCCTCCGGGAGTCTTCGAATGGTGAGGCAAATACAAGTGTAGTCATAAGTTCAATGTATAATGACATCATCGATATCTCATGAACTGGAGCTGCTAGAACAAAATGGATGGCATTTTCGGAATCGGCCACCCCAAAATGCCCGAAATCAGTTGAAAAATTTTAGGCACCAAGAAAAAAAATTTTTTTTTGTTCCCCAGTGTTAAGAATTAGGAAGAAAATATGTGGACACAGAAGTGTAAAGTTTGGAGATGTGAAAATATGCATCTGTTTAATGTTCCTGTCTAAATTGATGACAACAAATGATTAATTTCCACATCCGTACCTGCAGAAATTTAGTGCACTTTCATGCTCCTTTGATTAAAAAAACTACTCCTGGGCAGCACTTTGGGATTATCAATTTTAAATGAAAGATAAGAACTTTTTAAAAATTGGATGTCATCCCAGGCTCTGAAAATTTCCCCAATGTCCCCAAAGGCTGTTGAAGCAAGAAGACTGAGCCAGAGGCAGTGGCGTCGCGCAGTCTTCAGCCGCCTGGGGCGAAAAGCAAACTCGCCGCGCCCCCCCCAGCTCCCCGCTGCCGCCACCCCTCCCCCCTCCCAGGCAGAAGGCGCCCCCCTGCTGACTAGCGGCGCGCGCGGTCTGCTCGCCCGCCAGGCAGGGCCGTCCGCCACCCACCCCCGACGAGCGCACCTCCGTCCACTCGCCCGCCAGGCAGGGCCGTCCGCCACCCACCCCCGACGAACGCACCTCCGTCTGCTCGCCCGCCAGGCAGGGCCGTCCGCCACCCACCCCCGACGAGCGCACCTCCGGCAGATCGCTCGCCCGGCTGGCCGTCGGGGGCTCTCCGCGCGCCGCCTGCCCCTGGCAGCGGCTTTCAGGGGGCGGCAAATAATGTCCCCTCCCCACCCTTTTGCTGGCGAGCGTCCTGCGTGCGCTTCGCCGCTTGCAGGCGAGGAGGAGAAAAAGGGGTTTTTTAAAAGGCAGACAATTCAAGGAGGGGCTCGTCCCGCCCGGCTGGCCGTCGGGGGCTCTCCTGGAGGGCGGCCCGCGTGCGCGTGCACGCTGCTCGCCTCCTCCTGCCCAGCCAGCCGCCAGGCCCGGGGCTCCCCGCCACGGCGCCACCCACCCCAGACGAGCGCCCCGTCTCACGGCAAGTTGGGTGGGTGGCTGGGCGGGCGGAGGCGAGCAGCGTGCGCGCGCACGCGGGCCGCCCTCCAGGAGAGCCCCCGACAGCTAGCCAGGCCCCCTCCTTGAATTGTCCGCCTTTAAAAAAACCTTTTTCTCCTCCTCGCCTGCAAGCGGCGAAGCGCACGCGGGGCGCTCGCCAGCAAAAGGGTGGGGAGGGGACATTTTGCTGCCCCCTGAAAGCCGCTGCCCGGGGCATCCGCCCCCCCGCCCCCCCATGCTACGCCACTGGCCAGAGGCCACTTGGAAGAGCAGGGGCAACGGAATTGCTGCTTCTGCTGCTGCCATGGCTGACTTTGCAAGTCCTAAGAGAGCCCAGGTACTCAGCCCAGGTCGGATTAATTATATGTACAGGCCTAATTGGGCCACGGGCCGTAGTTTAGGCGTCACTGGTTTAGCAGGTCAGGAGAACACCTTTAGGCTACGTCTTCCTGGAAGAGGAACATTAAAGAAACATTAAGAGCCATCCAGAGGCCATTCAGAGTAACAGCCATTTCTCATAGAAAAGTGGGTTTCCCAGAGAAGGAAGATGTCTTTCATCCATGTGTCTTGAGGGAGCAGGATGGAATCCTGGATTACTGTCCTATAGAAGAAATAGGACAGGGATGTCTATCTGAGAAACATTTAAGGGGCTTACACAAGAATACATGTAAATTAAGGATAGAAAGATTTTATTATGTTCCATGTGTGCTTCCTGTGTATTTTCCACCCAATGAGTTTTTGTAGATATTTTGCAACTATTTTTGTCTAACTTTTTTGTTTTGTTTTTGCTTTCTTTAACAAAACAACAAAAAACCCAAGATTGGTTAAGGGAAATTAGTTAAAGGAGACATTCTTGCTTTTGATAAGGTAATGATGGTGTTGGCTTGCATATATATAAACCCTCTCTCAGTGGATTAACAGCCCTAGCCTTTCCTTGTATCCTCTGAACACCTCTCTGAGTGCAAAGTAAAGGATAATGTGGGCACATGGGACAGGTACTGAATAGCCAGACTAAGTGGCAGGTTTTTGCACGTGAGTGGTAAAAAACCAAAAGAGATCCTCTGCCTTCCTTCTGCTATTTTCAGGGGCCCTCAATATGAATTGACACCCTGGATTCTAGCTCAGGGGTATGCAAACTTGGTTCTCCAAGTGTTCTTGAACTTCAATTACCAGAAACCGAAGTCAGTACACCTGTTGATAAGGACTTCTGGGAACTGAAGTCCAAGAACATCTGGAGAGCCACATTTCCTGACCCCTCTTCTAACTCATATGGAAAGTCTCCTCAGATAGGAGAGGGTTTCCTCTTCAGAATAATCAATATGCACATGTAATCCCCTCAATCCTTGAACTAGTGACAAGGGGAGAGAGGTGGTTTTTCTCAACCACAATGTATTCTTGTGATCTTCCCTATTGCTGTTTGGAAGGTCAGTTAGGAATTAATTCTTCAAAAGACCCATTCCTTTCTTTGTTGACATAAATGAATCCATCTATCTGCATTTTGGATTCTCCTCAAAGATGGTGTTGTCAGGATTGTTGTGATGAGTGCTTGTATGTCATGTTACCACTATCACCTATTTTTTTAAACATAAAAAAACCTAGCATGTTAAGAAGATAGCTAACTTGATTACTCACCCAGCCATCTAATGGATGGGGCATTTTTCTTTTAGAGAAGAGGACACTGCATTAGATGAATTCTTAATCATTATTATGAGATGCTACAGTCAATATGCAGGTTTACCTTTTCATCTGCTGTAGTATAAAGCAAAATTGACAAGATTTGTCCCATTCATGGTGAAAATCTCTGTTTCATATAGCTTTCTTCATGTGAAGAGCAACAGTCTGGATAGAACAGTGCTCCCCAACCTTTGGTTTTTGGACTTCAATTCCCAGAAGCCCAAGTCAATTCCCTAAAGCACTGATCAGCCAATGTACTGACTTAGGCTTCTGGAAATTGAAGCCCACCTGTGAGGTGTGGGCCCCAAGTTGGGAGCCACTGGTCTAGAAGGAGGATAACCACAATCCCTGGAGATTCTTCACACAATCCAAATATCTGGTAAATCAGGGTTTTCAATTGTGTGGAGAAGCTGCAGCCTTACATAGTTTCTGTCCTCTTTGAACCAAGACATGCCAGGTGATGAAATTAGTAATGAAGTGAAAGAAAACTAGCTAGTTGCCTTTCCTCAGGTATACAGGTTAACCTGGTCCTGAACAAATAAATTATTTTTTCTTCCTTGTGGTGTTTGTGACTTCTGTGTCTTATGCCAGTACTTTGACTACCTTTGATCCTGAGCTTCTGCTGTTATCAGTTTTGCCCAAGACTGCAGAAGTAAAATGGCTGATTTGGTACTTTTCTTAGAAATGTAATTGGTTTTGAAAGGCCTGAGACTAACTACTCCCTA